>MU775003.1:84645-97184 GCA_026770625.1 Nicotiana glauca
TGGTGGTAATATGCTGATATTGAATTTCGGATAAGGAAAATGAAATATTGATTGAGAGTAATACCTCCAACGAGGTGACCTAGCCGGTCGGATCGTGACCGGACTCCGCTCAAGATGGTGGTGGTATTGAGAATAGCGGTGAACATGTGACACAAATGCCCCAATATATGTTTTGGAAATTGTATGAAAGATTATATGAATTGCATCCTTGATTTACCCATGTTATTTACTTGTACCTGGTTGTTAGTTCTTTATAGTAAAATGGTGTTATACATACCAGTACAATTCAAATGTACTGACGTCCCTTTTGCCGGGGGCGCTACATTCGTGTTATGATTGTAGGTGGTTCTATAGCAGGCAATCCAGTCCACCGACAGTAGCACCTCCTCCACTTTCCGTCAGCTGTATTGGTGAGCCCCTTTCCCCTCGGGGCCCTGCGTGGCTTATGCCGCTGTTCTTCCCGGAGTCTTATTTTTTGTATTTGTTTAAGGTATATCCAGAGCCTTGTTGCCGGCATTTCTGTATTATTCTTCAGTTATATTTAGAGGCTCCGTAGACAGGTTGTGGGTTGTGTTGGGTATTGGAATTACGATTGAAATATTGATATTTTTGGCAACGATTTACAAAACTTGTGATATTTTGATATTTATGATTTAAGCTGCTAATGGAAATGAAATGGAATTGTTAATAAAATACTTACTAAGTATTTTTAATGGAGTCCATCTCTTATTTAATTATGAGTTGGGTTGGGTAGTATGTATGAAACCTACTTGGCTTGCTCAGTCGAGTTTACTCGGTTGAGCCCCGGTCGCGCCTCTCGAATTTTGGGGCGTGACAGAAAATCAACACTCTCAATAAAATAAAATTCTTCCTTTGGACAACTATTCACAATAAACTCCCCACATCACAAATGCTCTTCAAGAGGAACATCACCAACTCTCTAAACGGTCACATTTGTAGCATTGAGAGGGAAGATATAATGCATATGTTCTTTAGGTGCAAGCACTTCAAAATTATCTGGGCCCAAGCAGGTTTTAGTCTTCTACCTCCAGAACCACCAGACAATTACACATTGCACAACTGGCTAAAAACCCAAAGTAGCTCAAACACGAAATTCAATGAATATATCGTCTGGTCTGATGTCCTTCCTTTCATCCTCTGGCACATCTGGCTGCATAGGAATGAAACAATATTCAACAACAATAGCAAACCTCTCCTATTAAAAAACATTGTTAACAAAGCCATGGAATATAAGCTCCTGGCCATAAAACAAAATCGACCCTCCACATCTAGAGATACTATCCTCATCAAATGGAACCCGCCAGAACAAAACAGCTACAAACTGAATGTGGATGGATCATGCTATGGCAGTTCGGGTAAAGGTGGAATAGGGGGAATCATCAGACAAGGAAACGAGGAATGGGCTTTGGGATACAACATGGGTATTTCAAATGCAACCTACATTTTACATAGAAACATTAACATTACTACATGGCCTAAAATTAGCTATAGAAAACAACTACCTACCCCTCACTATTGAAACAGATTGCAAGGAGTTCATTAATTTAATCCATAATAAGGACTGTGCCTTTAATCTGATTGATGATTGCAGATGCCTATTGAGTAGAGCAGGTGACCCGCCACTACAACACGTCTACAGAGAGACAAAGCAGGCGACTGATTCAATGGTGAAGAATGGAAGCAGTTTAACAACTTTTGAAAACTTAACAACTTATCTTATTCCTCCTACTTTTGTTATTTCTATTTTGGAAAGGGACAAGCTAGGAACTACGTGTCCTAGAACAGTTTCCACTTGTAATGTACTATGTAATGACTCTTAGTATGTGTTTTTAATATATGTCTTAATTACCAAAAAAAAAGGATGGAGTTTAGTCTGTAAGAAATTCACCGTATCTTTCTAGAAAATTTTAGTGTGTAGCCCACATATAAGGTAATAAATTATTTACCTTGTCTCTCAAAGGAAATAATATATCAGATAATATTCTGTAGTTATGCATATATGGTATTTTTTTTGATGGAAAGAAATTATCATATATTAGTAGTCCCTAGGGTAATTATAATTTATGGAGAAGTCCCTAGGGCTAAAGTATTTGCCTAAGAGTCCCTAGCCTACCTATAAATACGCCTGTGACTCCATCAGTCTGGCATCCTATGATAGGCACAGGCTAGAAGACTCCTTAGGTTTTCTCTCAAGGTTCTTCCAAGGAATTCCCACATCAGTTGGACAACTATGGCTGAAGGTACGTTCCTATTAATATTCCGATGCGTTGACTCTGTATGTACTTGAAATTTCAACATGTGTTATTAGAGTTTAGCTGTGTTGTTCATTATCTAGTTTCATTGATGATGATTAAGAATTCATTCACCATCCAATTTTGTCACGTTTCTGTAACAACTAATTCGTTACATGGAACCAAACTCTTGTTGGCAGATTAATCTTTAAGTGTTTTGGTTATGAGACTATCGTTGTTAACTGCTTAATATAAGAATCTTTTGTATCAATTAATGTAATATGAACAGAAAGAGGCTGTTGAACCCACATGATCACACAATGTAGTAACTACTGTCTTTAAGTGATGCTGCCTTAATTCTTTTCGTTTGGATTAAGGTCATGTTTATATTGAATGGTGATTTTCTCTTGGATTGTGTTTATGAATACTAATTGTGAAAACGTGTTGGTAATGTATACCAAACAATGTTTCTTCTTTAACCAAATCGTGTAGCCACGATTATTTTTCTCTGGAATCTTAAGTATTTAAGGGTGCATAAATTAGGTTGGTTATCTTATTTTGTTTGCAATAATAGTGAGTAGATTATAAACTATTTGCATAGATTGTCACGTTGATATACATTATTTACGGAAATAGATGATTATGAACTTAATATTCTATGATTTCGCTGTTCATATTTCTTTTTACCAAAATTGTTTGGCTTCTGTCTTTAACTTATAAGGAAGGGGTAGTTAAATATTTTAAACAGAAACATATTTTACAGCATTACTATTGTTTAAAGTTTTTATAGTACTTTAACCATGAGAATTACATTCTGGCGTTGGGATTCTGATAAGCTTTATGCTTAATTAATATGTATACCCATTTTGATTTCTAATCAATATACGATTTAGTTGATTATTCGAATAAATTATTCTAAGATGTCAATTTTGAGTTTTCTTTTATGTGATGTATTTAGGAGTTGTCACAGCATCTTGAGTACTTGATATAAAAGAAATTAAGTTGTTTAATCACATAAAGGTTAGTGATTAAAAGTTATAATGACATCCATTTAGTCCAGTTATCTCATTAGAATAGTAACCCGGCTCTACAGGGAGGTAATTATTTTAGTGAGATTAATTGGAATGAGATAGTAAACCTTTAAGTTGAAAATTATCTTATGCCCGCATGTACGGATTAATTTCTATGTGTTTTGGTTTACTAGTCTAATAAAGTGAAGTAAATTTTATGCATGGGTTGCAACCTTTGCCCGCAGGAGGGTTTGGAATTTACTTAGAATCGGTATTTTACGGGATTCACCTTTGATTGATTGTACTTCATAGCTTATGTATGTTTATCCTTGTTTTGCAGTCTTTAACGCTTTTCTTACCGATATTTTTAATGAGAATGCTCGAATTCCAATGCTTTCTGGTGACAATTATGCTGAATGGAAGGAGAAAGTCCTTCTCACTTTAGGGTGCTCGGATCTGGACCTGGCACTCCGTGTGGATGAACCACCTATCCCCACAGAATCAAGTACGCCAGCTGCTAAGGCTAATTATGAGCGGTGGGAGCGATCTAATCGCTTAATTTTAATGCTCATAAAAGCTCATATAAGCCAAAGTAGTAGAGGTTCTATCCCTAATAGCGATAAGGTCAAAGCTTACATGAAGGCAATTGATGAAAAATTCGTAAGCTCTGACAAGGCATTGGCCAACACCCTTATGAAGAGGCTCTCAAGTATGACTTTCGATAGAAGTCGTACAGTGCGTGAGCACATTATGGAGATGAGAGACATTGCTGCTAAACTCAAGTCCCTTGAGGTGGATATGTCTGAACCATTTCTTGTGCATTTCATTCTCAACTCCCTTCTTGCAGAATATGGTCCGCTCAAGATTTCTTACAACACACATAAGGATAAATGGTCAATCAATGAACTTTTGACCATGTGTGTTCAAGAAGAAGAGAGGTTGAAGCATGGGATACCTGATAGTGTTAATATGGTGACTCATGGTAAGAGAAATGTAAAGAAGGGCAAAAGTGTTCCCATGAATAAGAAAAGCACCTTAGACAAAGATGCTTGTCGTTTCTGTAAGAAGAAGGGACACTAGAAGAAGGATTGTCTAAAATACAAGAAATGGCTTGAGAAGAAAGATAATTTTACCTTTGTATGTTATGAATCTAATTTTACTGAAGTTTCTGATAATACATGGTGGATTGATTCTAGTGCTACAATTCATATTGCCAAAATCATGCAGGGCTTTCTAACACAGAGGAAGCCGATAGGAAGTGAACAATATGTCTATTTTGGCAATAGGACGCGTTCACGTGTGGAAGGCGTGGGGACTTATAGGCTCCTTTTGAAGGATGATTTTTTCTTAGATTTAGAAAACACTTTTTATGTTTCAGAATTATGACGACCAGGACCGTCGTCTCATGTGTTACTGCCCCGTTTTTCCCGTTTATTGCTTCTCCATGTTTCATTATCGGCATTTGGTTAGTTAGAGTCGAATTGGTTTGGTTTTGGTAGGAAATGAGACATTTAGTCTCTTTAAGGAAGGCTTATATTGGAAAAGTCAATCGGATGTTGATTATTGAGATAGAGGGCTCGGATGTGAATTTTGGTGATTCGGTTAGCTTCGGAGGATTATTTGTGACTTAGGAGTGCAATCGGAATTGATTCTGGAGGTCCGGTGTAGAATTAGGCTTGAATTGGCGAGGTTAGTATTTTGGCGAATTCCGGTTGGTAGGTGAGATTTTGGTACGGGAGTCAGAATGGAATTCTGAGAGTCGCAGTAGTTACATTAGGTGATTTTGGATATGTGTGCAAAATTTCAGGTCATTCAGAGTTGTTTTGGTCGGGTTTTTGATCAAATGCTTATTTCGGAAGTTTTGAAGAAACTTAGGATTGAATCCGATGTGATTTAATTGTTTTAGCATTGTTTGATGTGTTTTAAAGATTGGAGCAAGTTTGAATAACGTTTTAGGACGTGTTGGCGCTTTTTGTTGAGGTCCTGGGGGCCTCGGGGTGATTTCGGGTGGTCAATCGAACCATTTTTGGACTAAAAGTGTTGCAGGTTTTTCAGCTGTGGTGTTGCAGAAGATTTACCCATCGCATTCACGTGGGTAGGGTTGCGAACGCGTAGAGGAGAGTTGGGAGGTCTGGAAATTGGTCTTCGCATTCGTGTCTCCTTGGTCGCATTCACGTAGTATTGAAAGGCGAAGCTCCGCGTTCGCGTTTGGTGTCACGCGTTCGCATAGAGGAAATCTGAGGGGCCAGGAATTTGGCCTACATATTCGCGTCTATGGGCTTCGCGATCGCGTTGATGTAAGACCCAGGCCTTCGCGTTCGCATGGGTGATGCCGCATTCGCGAAGGGCATTTTTGGCAGCATTAATAATTGGTCATCGCGAATGCGTGGGTTATGACCGTGTTCGCGTAGGGTTAAGCACCTGGGCAAAAAGGTTTTATTTGAATATTTCATCCGCGAGTCTATTCATTTTTCCTCCATTGTTGACCACCTTGAGAGCTTTATGGGAGTAATTGAAGAGGGTTTCGATGGGGATTGATTGCAGGTGAGTCTCGTAACCTAGAAACGTCATTTTATTGAAAAATCAACCTTTAATTCTTGGAAATTTGGGTAAAAATTGGAAGAACTAGGGCTTGATTTTTGAAATGAGAATTTGGGATTTGAAAGGGCATCTGAACTCCGATTTTGGTAAATTTGATATGTATGGACTCGTGGCGAGACGAGAAATCCGGTGATGTGAATTTTGTAATTTTTTGAGAAGTGGGTCCGGGGCTCGGGTTTTGCCAACTTTGTGATTTTTGATATTTTTTGAGTCTTTTCAATTGGTTTGTGTTCCTTTAGCCTATTGTAACGTATTCCTTGTGGTTTTGATCAGATTCGGTGTGCGAGGAGGTGGCTTCGAGAGGAAAAGCCATAGCAAGCTAGATTTGTGGCCGGCTTGAGGTGAGTAATAGATGTAGATGATGACCTGAGGGTTTGAAATCCCAGAATATCGTATCGTGACTCTATATTGAGGGTTCGTACTCTATGACGAGTGCGGGGTAGTTTGTGATTGGGGATTGTGACTTAGTTCATCCCGAGTGATGTTCATACTGTGTTCTTGACTAGAAAATGTTTGGTAATCATCCTACTTGGATTTTAGGGATATATTTGGGCTTTGTGCCGATCATTTGAACCCTTCAGGGATTATTCTCATTGTTTCCATATTAGTTGGCATGTTAAATGATTTCAGTCCTGAGTTTAAACACTATTTTGAAATGTTCAGCCATATTTCTAAGTTTTGAAACTTAAACTACATTTTCTGACGTTTTGAGCTGAGAGCTATTACCTTAATATTGCCCGAGTGGCTTACGTGCATGTTCTGGACTGAGTATGGATCGGGCTGCATGCAGTAGTGATGTTATGTTGATATTGCGCTTGGGCTGTAGGAGCCCCTCCGGAGTCTGAACCCCCACAATGAGCGCAGGTACCCAAATAGATCGGGCTACGCGCCGCAACGGTCATCGTATGCATTGCATTGTATTCATGCATTGATATTTATTTGTTTTACATATCATTGATTTGCTGCTATTTCACTGTTGAATGTGCTGGATTGCCAGTTATTGCTTTACATTGTAATATTTCGTGATTTCTTATCTTCAGCCATTATCCATGTTTATTGCTCACTGAGTTGGGGGTACTCACTTTACTCCCTGCATCATGTGTGCAGATACAGGTATCCCGGAGGCTCAGTAGAATTATTGGCTGCTTACAGATTTATCCCGGAATTGTCGAGGTAGCTGTCTGGCGTCCACGGGACCCGACTTCTCCCCTCATCCCTATTGTTTCCACATCCTAGACTCTTTTATGTGTAGATATGATACTCAATTGTATGTAGAGGCTCTAGACTCGTGATCGAGGTAGAGCAGCGGGGGCAACACCTGTTGACCCACCAGTTGCCCCAGCTTACGGCCAGACTCCAGTTGCTGATACTCCAGCAGCACCTGTGCAGGCACCAGCAGTGCCCACTATGATTCCAGGTCTCTGGGAGGCCTTGACTCAGATACTATCCGTCTGCACTGGCCTGGCTCAGGCAGTCTCAGCCACTACTGCAGCAACTACCTCACAGACCAGGGGAGGTCATCAGACCCCCGCTGCCCACACACCTGAGTAGGTTGTTCAAGGATTGCAGACACCGGGAGCAACCCCAGCTCAGTCGGTTGCACCAGTTGCACCAGTCGCACCAGCTCCAGATTATGTGGTTCCAGCTATGCCACACGATGAGCAGCATCGACTGGAGAGGTTCGGTAGGCTCTAACCTCCGAAGTTCAATGGTGCGGAGGGCGAGGATGCCCAGGGATTTCTAGACAAGTGTCAGCGTATGCTTCGCACTGCAGGGATTTTGTAGTCGAGTGGAGTGGCTTTTACTGCTTTCTAGTTCTCAGGGCCTGCATTTACCTGGTGGAAGGATTTCGAGAGGCGTAGGCCTATTAAAGTAGCGCCCCTTACATGGCAGCACGTCTCCACTCTCTTTCTGGAGAAGTACGTACTACAGTCTCGCAGGGAGGAGCTGCATCATCAGTTTGAGTGGTTGGTTCAGGGGGACATATTTGTGACCCAGTACGAGATGAGTTTTATGCAGTTAGCTCGGCATGCTACTTGGATGATCCCGACAGATCGGGAGAGGATTAGGAGGTTTGTGGATGGCCTCAACTATTCACTTCGCATTTTGATGACCAGAGAGAAGGTTATGGGTGCCTCGATCGAGGAGGTAGTTGACATGGCTCGAGAGATCGAGATGGTTTGCCGTAGGGAGCGTGAGGAGAGAGAGGCCAGGAGGCCTCGAGGTTCAGGTAGCTTCAGTGGTGCTCCGTCTACGGGCCAGTTCCAGCGTGGCAGAGGTCGTTCCTTCAGGCCTCCTCAGTCAGTTTGTTCGGAGTACAATGGGGCTTCTTCAGGCCGTGGTCATCAGGGATTTCAGCAAGGCCAGTCTTCACTTAGTGCCCTTCCAGCACAGAGCTCTACTCCTGCCTCTTCAGCCCAGGTTTCTTCAGCAGCGAAGGGTTCCCATCAGTCCCTTTCTCCAGTGCCGGGTAGTTGCTACGAGTGCGGTGAGTTGGGTCATATGAGGAGGCAGTGTCTTCGGCTTCGTGGTGGTCAGCCTTAGCAGAGGGATCAGACCTCGTCTTCTACTCTTGTTTCTTCTGCACCCACCCAGTCAGCTAGGGGTGGAGGCTAGGAAGCCAGAGGCCACCCTAGGGGTGGAGGCCGGACTGGCAGTGGTCAGGCTCGATTCTATGCTCTCCCAGACTAGAGGGACGCTGTTGCATTAGATGCTGTTATCACAGGTATTATCTCAGTCTGCCACAGGGATGCCTCTGTCTTGTTTGATCTCGGATCTACCTATTCCCATGTATCTTCATATTTTGCTCATCACCTGGGTACAATCCGAGGGTGTCTTGCTTTGCCTGTTCACGTATCTAACCCGGTGGGTGATACTATTATTGTAGATCATGTATATCGATCTTGTCTGGTGGCTATTAGGGGTCTGGAGATCTGAGTTGACTTGTTGCTGTTGAGCATGGTAGATTTTGATGTTATTCTGGGCATGGACTGACTATATCCGTGCCATGCTATTTTGGACTGTCATGCCAAGACAGTTACGTTGGCTATACCGGGGGTTTCGAGGATTGAGTGGCATGGTATGACTGACTATGTTCCTAGAAGGGTGATTTCCTTCCTAAAGGCCCAGCATATGGTTGGGAAAGGTTGTCTATCGTATTTGGCTTTTGTGAGAGATGTTGGAGCTGAGACTCCTAGTCTTGATTCTGTTCCCGTGGTGAGGGATTTCCCAAATGTGTTTCCAGCGGACCTGCCGGGCATGCCACCAGACAAGGGCATTGATTTTGGTATTGATATGGTGCCGGGCATTTAGCCCATCTCCATTCCCCCATATCGTATGGCACCAGCGGAGTTGAAGGAACTAAAGGATCAGCTTCAGGAGCTCCTAGATAAGGGGTTTATTCGTCCTAGTGTGTCACCGTGGGGTGCATTGGTCCTATTTGTGAAGAAGAAGGATGGCACAATGAGAATGTGCATTGACTACATGCAGTTGAACAAGGTGACAGTGAAGAACAAGTATCTACTACCTTGTATTGATGATTTGTTTGACTAGCTCCAGGGGGAAACGATATTTTCTAAGATTGATCTCCGTTCAGGATATCACCAGCTGAAGATCAGGGATTAAGATATTATGAAGACTGACTTCAGGACTAGATATGAACAGCGTATTTCGGCCGTATCTGGATTCATTTGTTATTATTTTTATTGATGATATCCTGGTGTACTCGCGTAGCCAGGAGGAGCATGCTCAGCATTTGAGAGTGGTATTACAGATGTTGAGGGAGGAGAAGCTTTATGCAAAGTTCTCCAAATGTGAGTTTTGGCTTGGTTTTGTGGCTTTCCTGGGGCACGTGGTGTCCAGTGATGGCATTAAGGTTGATTCAAAGAAGATAGAGGCAGTGCAGAGTTGACCTAGACCGTCCTCAGCCACAGAGATTCGGGTTTTCTCGGTTTGGTGGGTTATTATCGCCGGTTCGTCCAAGGTTTTTCATCTATTGCTTCGCCCATGACCAAGTTGACACAGGAGAATGCACCGTTTGTATGGTTGGATGAGTGCGAGGAGAGCTTTCAGAAGCTCAAGACAGCTTTGACCACAGCTCAAGTATTGGTATTGCCATCAACTTCAGGTTCCTACACGGTGTATTGTGATGCTTCGAGAGTTGGGATCGGATGTGTATTGATGCAGAAGGGTAGAGTTATTGCATATGCTTCTCGTCAGTTGAAGCCTCATGAGAAGAACTGCCCCGTACATGATTTAGAGTTGGCTGCGATAGTTTATGCTTTGAAGATTTGGAGGCACTACTTATATGGCATATCTTATGAGGTATATACTGATCATCGCTGCCTTAAGCATTTGTTCAGATAGAAGGATCTTAATTTGAGGCACCAGAGGTGGCTTGAGTTACTCAAGGACTATGGTATCACCATTTTGTATCACCTGAGGAAGGCTAATGTAGTGGCCGATGCTTTGAGCTGGAAGGCGGTTAGTATGGGTAGTTTGTCATACATTCTAGTTGGGGAGAGGCCCTTTGCAGTTGATGTCCAGGCTGTGGCCAATCGGATGGTGAGGTTAGATATTTCGGAGCCTAGTCGGGTGTTGGCTTGTATGGTTTCTCGATCTTCCTTGTATGACCGCATCAGAGAGAGCCAGTATGATGATCCGCATTTACTTGTCCTTAAGGACAGAGTTCAGCATGGTGATGCCAGAAATGTGACTATTGATGATGATGGCGTGTTAAGGATGCAGGGTCGGATTTGCGTGCCCAATGTGTATAGGCTTCGGGAGTTGATATTAGAGGAGGCTCACAGCTCACGATATTCCATTCATCCGGGTGCCGCAAAGATGTATCAGGATTTGAGGCAGCACTACTGGTGGAGGAGAATGAAGAAAGATATTATGAGTTATGTAGCTCGGTGTCTCAACTGTCAGCAGGTCAAATATGAACATCAGAGGCTCGGTGGTGTATTTCAGCGGATGGATATTCCAGAGTGGAAGTGGGAGAGGATTACTATAGATTTTGTGAGTGGTATCCGTCATACCTCGAGGAAGTTTGATTCGATTTGGGTGATTGTGGATCAGTTGACCAAGTCTGCGCACTTCATTTCGGTGTGTACCACATATTCTTCAGAGCGGCTGGCAGGGATTTTCATCCGAGAGATTGTACGGTTGCATGGGGTCCCAGTTTCTATTATCTCAGCTAGGGGTACTCAGTTTACTTCTCAGTTTTGGAGGACTTTTCAGCGAGGGTTGGGTACACAGGTAGAGTTGAGCACATCATTTCATCCTCAGACGGACGGGCAGTCCGAGAGTACTATTCAGATATTGGAGGACATGTTGCGTGCATGTGTTATTGATATTGGAGGTTCTTGGGCTGAGTTCTTGCCACTTGCAGAGTTTGCTTACAACAATAGCTACCAGTCCAGCATTCAGATGGCACCGTATGAGGCCTTATATGGGAGACGGTGTAGATCTCTGGTTCGTTGGTTTGAGCCCGACGAGGCTAGACTATTGGGGACAGAGTTAGTTCAGGATGCCTTAGAGAAGATGAAAGTGATCCAGTAGAGACTTCGTACAGCTCAGTCACGTCAGAAGAGTTATGCGGACCGGAACGTTCGAGATGTATCTTATATGGTGGGCGAGAAGGTCCTGTTGAAGGTTTCACCTATGAAGGGCGTTATGAGATTCGAAAAGAAAGGAAAGTTGAGTCCACGGTTCATTGGTCCTTTTGAGATACTTAGGAGGATTGGGGAGGTGGCCTATTGTGACGACCCGACCCGTCGTCTCAGGTATTACCGCCCTGTTTCCCCTATATTGTGTTGCTTTATGTTTTATCATCGGCATTGGGTGCGTTAGAATTTAATTGGAGTGATTTTAATAAGAAATGAGACACTTAGTCTCTTTTAAGAAGACTTAAATTGGAAAAGTCAACCGAATGTTGACTTATGAGTTAGAGGGCTCGGAATTGAATTCCGATGATTTGGTTAGCTCTGGGTGATGATTTAAGGCTTAGGATCGCAATCGGAAGTAATTTTGGAGGTCCGGTGAAGAAGTTGGCCTATTTTGGCGAAGTTAGTATTTTGGCGATTTCCGGTTGATAGGTGATATTTTGATCCGGGAGTCGGAACGGAATTCCGAGAGTTGCAATAGCTTCTTTAGGTGATTTTAGACTTGTCCGCAAAATTTCAGGTCATTTAGACGTCGTTTGGTTGGGTTTCAGATCAAATGTGAGTTTTTGAAGAATTTGATAAACTTAGGCTTGAATCTATGGTGAATTAATGGTTTTAGCATTGTTTGATGTTTTTTGATGATTGGAACAAGTTTGTATGATGTTTTAGGAGGTGTTGGTATTTTTTGTTGAGGTCCCGGGGGCCTCGGGGTGATTTCGGATGGTTAACGAGAACTTTTGAAGTTGGAAAATTTCATAATAGACGAAATTGTAAATGAGTGTGCACAAGACCCCACTCTAAGCGATCCTATCTACCGTTATATAAAGAGTTGTGTGACCCAAAACCTATCAAATTAAAGCCCTTTGAGTCTTGTTTCCAACGCAACAAACCGTTTGTCAATTGGAGCTGTATACAAAACGTTATGCCCATTTTACTGGACATGCGTCACCAGCGCGCCCAGGCGCGCGGCCACGGGTTGGACCGCGGAGCTCACTGACCGGAACCGCGGG
>MU775004.1:0-27544 GCA_026770625.1 Nicotiana glauca
AGCTAACTCCAGTGTTTGTTCCAAAGTAATAAAGTCGTTTGGATCACTAGATGAACATATTGCTGAATAGGAATGTTATAGGTAATTAACCCATGTAATCAGTTGCTAGTTTGTATATTTGAATCCATTTCATGAGTGTTCTATTAAGTCAAGTCTTTGGTGCTTAATTTCGTCCAGTCCACTAGTTGTCAAAAAAGAAAAACGAAAATAAGCTAAGAATGGTATTGTTGTTCAATTTGCAATCGAATTCGGACGAATAGTTAAATCTGTGGTCCCATGTGCACGTTTCAACCTGTTAGGTAGTAACTTAATTTTAAATCATCCATCCTCTCTAGTATTCACATGTTTGGTAGTAACTTTCTCTATTTTTGATTCATGGGTCTTACATTTAGTTTGCTACAGAAACTGGGCTCAACAGCAGGCCCTAACTTCAGATCTGCATATACACGCTTTGTTGAATGAATTAAAATGACCTGAATGGTCGAACGATCAAGCTCGATTGGAAATTTTCCGATTACATTTATCTTAATCTAATAACTAATAAGAGGCCCGAACTTTTCAAGCATGTAATTAAATAGGACTCTTCTATTTTATTTTAGAGACAAACTCAATAGAAAAATGTAGTCACTTTAGGTTTATCCTTTTTTTAAAAAAATAAATGAGACGAGCCTCGCCAAACAATTCGCACAAATTGCAGGGCCCTCAATCAATGTCTGTATTAAAATACTTAGACTCCGGGATGGGCCGTTTAGCTAATTACACGGCCTTCCCCAAAATAATAACGCATTAGACTCTTTAGGCGTGTATTCTAATAACATTACCTCCCTATAATCGGGTGTGCATTTCATGCGACCCAAATCCAAATCCCAAAACATTGAATAAAATGTGTTCCGGATTGCGGGTGCATTTCATGTGACGCAATCCAAAGATATGCTTTAAACGATGTTCAATATTCTTTAAAATCGAATAAAAGCGGTTAAAAATTAAAATTGGCATATAGGTTCAACATGTTTTAAATAAGATAAATAAGCTAAATATGACAGGTGAGCGACCATGCTAGAACCACGGAACTCGGGAATGCCTAATACCTTCTCCCGGGTTAACAGAATTCCTTATCCGGATTTCTGGTTCGTAGACTGTAATATAGAGTCAACTTTTTCCTCGATTCGGGATTCAAACCGGTGACTTGGGACACCATAAATCTCTCAAGTGTTGACTCCAACTCTTAATAATAAATCCCGTTTCGATTGTCCTTTAATTGGAAAAACTCCATTTACTACACCCTTCGCGGGGTGCGGTAGCAGAAAAAGCAGGTGTGACAATAAGAATCTTAATATTATAACTTATGAATTATTTGAGCTTTTCTTCTTAGCTATATTGAACAATTATGGCAAAACCTTGATTCTCTGTGGGATTCAACTCCGGACTTTTAGACAGGATTTGCAGTGACCGCTTATCCTTTTTAGGACTCGAGTTGGGCGTGATCAAATTTTAGCGTCGTTGACGGGGAACTAACGGTGTAGTTGTAGCTGTATATATTGCTAGGTTTTGAGTTTGAACATTTATTTTGTTTTTTGTATTTTTTTAATTTTACTTTATTATAACTGTTGATTTGAGAAACATGACATTTTGGAGTTATGGGAATTTAGGTGTAGATAATTCTACTATTGATCCTCATACATATTGTAAAGAAAACCACCCGTATCAAAATTATCAAAATTTTCCCGAGAGCGAGTTATGTGCACCAACTCAATCTTATTTTTGGAATGTATGTGATGTGTGTGGTGGTAAAAATGGTCATTTTCATGGTTGTGCTTATATTTCTTATATTCCCACAACCCCTTACTATGATGGTTCTACCTTTTCTTGTGAAGTTAATAGGAACAAAGAACCTGGGGATGCGGACCTGAAGAAGATCAAGGATATGTTAAAGTGTCTTCTGAAACAAAATAATGAAAAACAATTGCAGATAGAAAGGCAAGAGGCAACTATTCGCAACTTGGAGGCTCAAGTGAGTCACGTCGTTGAAGCTTTTAATGCTCAGCAAACCAATTTTGGGGATAGGATCCAAAAAGAGCGTGAAATTGAGGTGCTAATTGAGGAAGTCATAGTAGAACATCAACAACCTAGCCAACTACAATTTGAGGATGTCGATGTTGAAGAAGTGAGACTAGAGTCAGCTAAGGACATTGAGGATATAAATTTTTTTGACTCCAGTATCATTGATGTTGAGGATGCTGAAAGCCCTGAAGTTCATGTGTGTGAGCGCATTGGTTCTCACTCAAAATATTTTTCTACATTGTTCTTGGATGATGATATGGAAAGAGAGTCATCCGAGCCGATTGAGAAGTCAAGGAATGAGGAACAAGGTGCCTATATTCTGGAATTTTTTTTGCCAGAAAGACAAGACTACATACCTTATCTAAAAGCCAAGAAGTGTAGAATAGTACAATGGTTGCTTGGGCCAATTGGATTTGTTCCTCCACCCCTGGAGCATAGCCGAAAACTTGATGCCAAATTGGGGGTTCAATTCATAAGCTCAAGGTGTAGACAAAAAGTGATTCGCGTCGTGCCGCGACGTTAAATCAAACGCTTGTTGGGAGGCAACCCAGCTTTGCTGATTTCTTTTATTTTTTATTATTAAAATTTTTAATTGTATTATTTTTGTAGTGTCAATTTTTGATTTTCTAGGAGCATGGAAAGCAAAGCTATTGGAAGGATGCAACAGCAAGCCAGATGGTTGGAACTAAGTGTGAGGTACCCGCATGAAGGACCCAGCCTGGGAGAAGTCTGAGTACCCCATGAGCTGCTAGTGCTTCGACCTTTGTCATATAAGGGAGTTCCTTTTACCCTCTTATATTTATGATGTGCATTAGAGACAATGCACAATTTTAAGTGTGGGGTGAGGAGATTTTCAGGGTGACTTTCTATGCTACTTTAGTTGTGTTAGTTTAATTGAATCATATATATTTTTTTAAAAAGGATTGGACTTTTACTGACGATGGATCTATTAGACAATTTTCTTGAGGGATTTAAGTCTAAAGAAAAAGGGTCAAAAAGATTTTCTTTTGTTAGGTAGTGTAGCAATTCCCCCATAGTTTTTCTTTTGTGACCGAAGTTCTTTTCCAAGGGTTTTATTTGAACCGGGTGTAGTTAGTTTTATTTTTTATAGGAGTAGGAGTCAGTGTGAGATGAATTGAATTGAAGAAATATCTCTTGACTTTGTTTGCCTTGAGAATAGTGAGTACATTGGTTGTGACGCTTAGGCTCATTTTTGACTCTTGTATAAGTACCTTAAATTGTATGATCTTAACTTTGCTTAACTGATTTGACTAGAGTGTCTTGATGAAACCAATCCTAAGTGAGTTATGTGCCATGTGTGTGTGAAATTTGTGTGTTATTCTGTGCATTGCATTTGATGTCTAGAACTTGCCCCGTGTGTTTGCAAAGCGAAATAGTAGTTTTGTTTAGTCTTGGAAGTGATATAGGCGTTTCTTTGTTGAGCCAGATATATGTATTTTACCCGCCTAATTTTTATTTATCATAGTTAACCATTTGAGCATTTAATACTGCTTCTTTGGCAATCATCTATTTGTTTAAATTAACCATCTATTTGAACAGTTTCACCTTTCATGAGCACTTGAATTGTTATGGACTTTATAAAAGTTAAAGTGTGGGGTGGTTAGTTTGGCTTTTAAGTGAAACTAATGAAAAAAGGAGAAAGGTGCACTGTTTTGAAAAAGTAAGAGCCACTTGAATTGAAAAAAAAAGAAAAAAATAGTTGCAGTGTTGTGAAAAATATTCTTCGATAGTGGTGACTCTTGATGTAATTGTACTTAAAGAAGTATGGGGTAATATACATTGATGTTAAGATGGAGTTTGGTTTGACATAAGTATGGGGTTTGAATGTTAAAGTATATGTATTAAAGTTCTTAGGGAGGTGTAGTCACTCCTATATCTAAATGTATCCTAGCCATCCGCAGCCTACATTACGACCAAATAAAGTCCTACTTGATCCTAGACCGAATGAGCTCAATTAGTAGAGTAGTACCCTACGGGCAAGCCTATGGTGCATCTTTTGTGGCATATGAATGTTATTTCTGAGAGTGAGTGAATATTTTCTATCTTGAGTTCCTAAGTGTTCTTAAATTTATTGTGTGAAACTACTCTCTTTTGTTGTATAAGAGCACTTGATTCATGAAGGGAAAGTAATGTTAGTGACCTCTAAGTTAGAGTAAGTGGGTGAGTTGTGAATAATGTGTGGTACTTGTGAGTCAAATCTTGAAGTGAAGATTTTACGCTTTTATGCTTAGTCTATTTTAAATATTCTTGGTATGATGAGTTAGAAGAATTGTATAAAAATGTCGTGTCTATATAAAGTGTAGTTTGATTGCTCGAGGATGAGAAATGGTTTAAGTGTGGGGTGTTGATGATAGGCTATAATTACGTATTTAGTAGATTATTACATTCCAATTCATTGCACTTCAGTTGAGTTTGCGCTTTAATTGCTAGTGTTTTGCACTAAATATGTATTTTATGCATTGTAGGAGTGATTTCGAGCTATGTAGATATTATGGAATGAATTCAAGTGATTTGGAGCTTTAAAGTCTGAGTAAAAGGCCAAGGAATTAATCCGGGATCGTGTTCGAGGATCAAGGGATGATAGCAACGAAACGAAGAATCGAGTAGTCATATTGCGCATTGTCTAGTAAAATATACATAACTTTTTATTCAGAACTCCATCTGAGCTCTACACTATATGGTTGGAAAGCTAATTCAAAGGGCTATAGCTTTTACATTTTACGTTTTTCCAAATTCATAACAGAAAAGGGTGAAAAATGCGCGACAAGTGCGCAGCCGCGGACAGAACATGGGTAAAATCCGCGGCCAGATCCGCGGCCGCAGAGCTGACCTGGAAAAATATCCTTTTTCGCGTAGGAGAAGGTATAATTATTTGGTTTCAACCCTACTTGGTATATATATACATGGAAAAATGGTATTTTGAGCATCTTTGACATACTTTTGACATAATTTAGACCTAAGGAGGCTAAGGAGACCGAGGATTCGACCTAAGGAGGCAAGAACACACTAGGAGCAAGGCGAAGAATTCTTCTACAAGTTTCTCACTTCCTTATTCCTATTTCCATTATCGGTTATGAATACTAGTATTTTATTTTTTCATACTATTATGAATAGCTAATTTGTTATCTAGGGTTTTGATGGAACCTTTTGGAGGATAAATTCTTGTTATGTTTTTATATAATTGAGACATTGGATTTCTCTACTTGTTCAACTACGGGTTTGTTGTTGTTGATTGAATGACCATCAATTTACTGTGCTTGTTTAATGTGTACTTCTCGAGAGAGAGTACATATTTTGGTAGTTTTTGAATAACATCACTCCTAACGTATGTGAGAGATCAATACAGAGGGTTTAAAGGCGGGATTAGAGATAACGAAACCTTGGTGCGATCCTAGTGAGCGGTGAATTAGTACTAGCTAGTGTAGTTCGAGAGAATACATCTTGTAAATTATTGTAGTTGCTCGAGAGAGAATTACGGCACCTAAAGTGCTCACGATCAATAGAGAATATATAGGCGAAATTGTAGGGAACATAGCGAGAAACGATTCCAACATTTGGGGAAATCATAACTCTAGACCTCCTAATGTTTTCTCCAACCCTTATAGTATCCCTAGTTTTTAATTTAGTGATTTAGTTTCTTAGTTGATTAGTTAGATATAAGAATCTTAATATTATAACTTAGGAATTATTCGAGCTTGTCTTCTTAGCTATATTGAACAATTATGGCGAAACCTTAGTTCTCTGTTGGATTCGACTCCGGATTTTTAGACCAGATTATATTTGTAGCGAATGCTTATCATTTTTAGGACTAGAGTTGGGCATTATTAGGAGCGTGCCTGGATTGTAAATTGGAGGTCCGTAGTCGAATTAATCTTGAATTGGCAAAAGTTAGATTTTTAGGAAGTTTGACCGGGAGTGAAATTTTTGATATCGGGGTCGGATGCTAATTCCAGAAGTTGAAATAGGTCCTTAATGGTAAATGTGACTTTTGTACAAAATTTGAGGTCAATCGGAGGTGATTTGATAGGTTTCGACATCGATTGTAGAAGTTGAAGTTTCAAAATTTATTAATTTCAACTTGACCTGTGATTCGTCATTTTGAGGTTGTTATGCGTGATTTAAAGCTTTAAGTAGGTTCTATTTGTGATATAGGATTTGTCTGCAAAATTTGGCACTATTCGGAGTTGATTTGATATGGTTCGGACGCTCGATTGCGATCCTAGAAGTTCTTGAAGTTCAGTTTGATTTTCATGCATTTTGGTATCCGATTCGTGGTTTTAGAAGTTATTTTGATGATTTGAGCACGTGAGTGAGTTCGTGTTGTATTTTTAGACTTATGTGCATATTTGGTTTGGAGCCCCGAGGGTTCGAGTGAGTTTCGAATTGGTTTCAGAATGATTTTCATGAATTTTTGAGTGTTGGTTCTGGTTTCTTCGCATTTGCGATGTTCTGGTCGCAAATGCGGCCATCGCATTTTGAATTTCTTTAGTGAATCTAGTTATTAGAGTCCCCTTCAAAGAGAAATAGGGAAAGGATTTATATAGTAGTAGAAATCAGGTAAATAAACAACGAAACACTGTAAAATCAAACATAAATAAGGAAATAATAACACGTAGAATTAATTAAAAATCGAATTAGGGAAAAATTAGGTAAACCCTAGTTTATGACGGAGAACCAAAAAATAGTCAAAAATCTCATTGAATCGAACCTGTATGACCTTGTCATGATGCATATGGATGAAATATCGTCCAAATATTGAAGGGTGAAGTTGATCTCCTTTGGTTCAGGGATTTATACTTGCCAAATAGAGAAACAACCAGTAGTGGTGGGACACCAATATGGTAAGTAAATCATGGGTGAATCCCATTGTTAGCGGGATTAGGGGAAGGATTGGAGAGGGCGGCGATTAGGGTTCTTCAGAGAAAAGGGGGATTCCACATATTTCAGGGGCAGCGGGTTGGTAGAAATGGGCTAGCGTTTTTTGGGTGAGGGGATATAAAGAGATGGATAGGTTAATTAAGGGTCGTTGATCATTTGAGATCAACGGCCAAGATCAAAAGGGAAAACGGTGCGGGTTATTTTAAAGGGTACCGACCGGGTTAGGAATTAGGGGTCGTTTGGCTTGGGCTTCGCGATTGGGCCAGGGATTTGGGTCTTGTTTGGTCCGAAAATTAGCTCAAAAATTGGCCGGCTTTTAAATAAGAAATTAAAAGGGAAATAAATATATAAAAATGCTATTTATGCAAATTAATACTTTATAACAATAGTAGAAGATTATAAAACGTAAATATTATTTTGACCTTGAATAAAATGACAAATGCAATAAAGTTGTAAATATATAGGTTATTATTGCAAGATTGTGCAAATAGCCCAAAAATACTAATGTAATTATATAAAATGAAGTAAAAAATAATTGAAACATGTATTGTGGATGCCAATAATAGTTTTAGATGATTAGGTCATCACAAGAATAATTTAAAGGAATAATTAGTAGATATTCAAGTAATTTAAATGCAAGAAAATCAATTTTAAAGCTCCAAAAATTATGAAAAATTATAAAAAATGCTTGTATATATTTGTAAACTAAATAATAATGCAAAATGATATTTTGAAAGTATATATACTATTTGAAAAAATATGAGGGCAAAATTGGGTATCAACAGGGACTATGCGTAAGATGAGCAGGGGCAGAGCGACCGGGCCAGATGAAATTCCGGTAGAGTTCTGGAAGAGTGTGGCCAGGGTGAGCTTGGAGTGTCTTAATAGGTTATTTAATGTCATTTTTAGGACGAACAAGATGTCTGAAGAGTGAAGATGGAGCACGATGGTTCCTTTGTACAAGAATACAGGTGATATCCAAAATTGCAATAACTATCGGGGTATTAAGCTGCTTAGTCATACTATGAAGTTGTGGGAGAGGGAGGTGGAGCTAAGGGTGAGGAGAAGGGTGTCTGTTTTTGAGAACCAATTTGGGTTTATGCCGGGGCGTTCGACTATGAAAGCCATTCACCTTGTTAAGAGATTGATGGAACAATGTAGGGAGAGGAAAAAGGACTTGCATATGGTGTTCATCGATTTAGAAAAGGCTTCCGATAAAGTCCGGATGGAGGTTCTGTGAAGATCTTTGGAGGTTAGAGGGGTACATGTGGCCTATATTAGGGTGATTAAAGATATGTATGAAGGAGCAAAGTCCTGTGTGAGGACAGTGGGAGGGGTCTCGGACCATTTTTCGGTCATGATGGAGTTGCATCAGGGGTCGGCACTCATCCCTTTTTTATTTGCCCTGGCGATGGACATACTGACTCGCCACATCCAAGGGAGGTGTCGCGGTGCATGTTATTTGCAGATGATATTTTTTTGATTGATGAGATACAAGATAGTGTTAACGCGAGGTTAGATGTATGGAGACAGACCCTGGAGTCTAATGGTTTCAAGCTGAGCAGAACCAAGACAGAATACTTGGAGTGTAACTTTAGTGGTGCTACTCAGGGAGTGGAAGGGGAGGTGAGGCTGGATTCACAAGTCATCCTAGAAGGGGAAGTTTTAAATACCTTGGGTCTATTATACAAGGGGATGGGGAGATTGATGAATATGTCACACATCGTATGGGGCGAGATGGATGAAATTGAGACTTGCTTCCAGTGTTTTGTGTGACAAAAAGGTACACCAAAACTTAAATGTATGTTTTATAGAGCGGTGGTCAGACCGGCTATGTTGTATGGGGCTGAGTGGTGGCCAGTCAAGAGCTCCCACGTCCAAAAGATGACGGTAGCAGAGATGAGAATGTTGAGATAGATATACGGACATACCAGATTAGATAGGATTAGGAATGAAGTTATTCAGAACAAGGTGACTGTGGCTCCCTATTGAGGACAAGATGCGGGAATCACGGCTTAGATGGTTTGGTCATATGGGGAGGAGAAGAACAAACGCTTTGGTAAGGAGGTGTGAGAGGTTGGCATTGGAGGGCCTTAAGAGAGGTATAGGTAGGCTGGAGAAGAGTTGGGGTGAGATAATTAGGCATGACATGGCAGCTACAGCTGACCGAGGACATAACCTGTAGTAGGAAGGTGTGGAGGTCGAAGATTATGATAGTAGGTTAGGTAGTATAGATTATTCATACCGGTAGTGTTAGTATGTACTATCGCATTTGGTTGGTAGTAGGCTTATTTGAACACCTGTCACTTTTTTTAATTTTTTTATTTTTTTTGCATTTCGATCATCTTACTATTTTGTTATGTATGCTGCTTTTACATGGTTTTTCGGTGTTGTCCCGTCTTGTTTTCTTGTTATTATTGTGGTACCTATACTTGCCTGAGCCGAGGGTCTATTGGAAACAGTTTCTCTACCTTCACAAGGTAAGGGTAAGGTCTGCGTGCACACTACCCTCCCCAGATCCCATTATATGAGATTGTACTGGGTATGTTGTTGTTATTGTATTTTTTATAGTAGAAAAAACACTTACCTACTTTACTTAGGCTAGTGTCCTCAATTCATGTTGTAATTTATTCTTGGCTATTGGAAGTCACATAAGTTCATGCTTTATGTAGTGGAGCATATATATTCAAGCTCTTGATTGGAGCTTATGCATTCCATGTCTTTTTAAGGAAAGTTATGCAAATTTTTTGACGAAATATTATTATAATAATGTAAAGCTAAATGAAATTCCATTCTGGAGTTACTGTCAGTTTTGATGACTAATTTCTGGAGAATGATGTCAAGCTCAACATATCTTACTTGTTATGTTGATCTTTTTGGATACTTTAATATTGATTTAATTTTAATCAATGCCCTGAATTTATATTCGTTGGTGCTTATAAAGGTCCAAAGAAATATAAACTAAGAAAAATGAGAGAAAGGGAATGATCCTCATGTCAGACTAGTAATACCTCAATGGCTTGATGACCATTGTCTGGACAACGAAAGAGTGAATCCATAGATTTGCATGAAGTGACAACTTATTCCTCTGCAGCACTAAAGGCGCAATCAGTAATTGCATAAGGAGAACAAGGGAATTAGTTTCGAGGAACAAAGTAAGATTGAGACTTTAATGACTCCTATAGGTAATTGGTAAGGCAACAATCACCTGCATTTCTCAAGGAAAACAGAAGAGAATATAATCTGCATTAATTTTCACTTCCCTAACTTCAAACCATTTTCTCCAGTTTGTCTTTGGCCCATTTCTTCTACTATATTATTTTACTATAGCACTGACAGAATTCTCCTACTTTATCTTGGATCTTGAACTAGAGTTGATATATTTCTCTTCTATTTAGAATGAAGTGGTCAATTCCATTTAGAGTTTAGTTCATGATGATTTAAACGGATATTTACATAACTAGATTAAATTATTAGGAAATTACTGTGAGCACGTGATTTTTGCCTCGCTTGAATTATTCTTATAGAATTCTTAAAATTAAGATCTTTTTGATTTTTAGGATTTAATTGCGTAATTTTGTGTGTATTTTTATTCGTCTGTGCATGATAATTCAGAAAAAATACAAAAAATATTGCATGAGCATTTAAGATTGAATTTTACATTTTTTTAGACTAATTAGTAATTAGGCTTTTACAAAAATATAAAAAAAAATTTATAAAGAAACCTTGATTTGTTTTGTTTGATTTTAATTTTAGTCTTAGGTTTGTTAATTTCTTTTAAATTGATATTAGACTAATTGTAGCTTAATTAGGTGGTTTGAATTAATTGTGAGGTTTAATTTTAGTTTTAAAATTTTAAAAAAAAGAGAAAAGAGAAAAACAAATAAAAGAAATAAAAAAATAAAAGAAATTAAAGAGAAGAGAAAAGCAGGCCAGCCTGCATTGGGCCAACGTTCATTTAACCGGCCAGCCCAACTAAGGCAGCCTCTGAACCAACCCAATCCAATCCCAAACCCCCAATCCGGTCCAGTTTTTTAATGACTAAACGACCCCGTTTCATTGCCTTCTAATCACGATCGTTGGATCTCATCAATCCAATGGTCCGGAACTAACGAGGTTTTGGAGTATTTATATGTCCAAACAGTCCCCTACCCCCCCAAACCATCGTCTCTCACACCCCTAATATCCAAACCGTCTACCACCGTCCCCCACCATCTGCTGCCGGCCGGAAATCGCCTCCGCCGGCGGCGATGGTCCAAAGGCCACCAAAAATACACCACAGCTTCCCCTTCATCTCCCCTTTCCAAATCCAAGCCTAGTTTCCCCAAATCCCCCTCAAACACGTCGAATAAGAGAAACCCTAGCGCCACCTCCGCCGTGTATGGCGGCGTCGCCTCCAAATCCCAAAAAAATTACACCCTAGGGTCTCCTCACCCTCTTCTTCCCAAATCCCAAACCAATTTCCCTCAAATCCAGCCATAATTCCTCAAATTTTAGATCTAGGGTTTTGTTCAAAGACTGGATCGAATTTTCAAGGCTAATCAGTGCTCGAATTGGTTCTAAAATAATGCTATGTGTTTGTTCTGGCAAGAACAAGCATATAACATTATTTGGGGACCAGATTCGAAGTCAGTCGATTTGAGGCCTAAAATCAGTGAGTTTTCTTAATTTTCCTTTCCTTCATTATTTGTAAATTTTTCCTTTAATGCATAGTTTTTTTCTTTTCATTCATCTTCAGTATTTATTTTATTTTATTTGAGTTAGGGTTGATTTAGGGTTCTAATTTATTCTGATTACAGCTTTAATTTTGTTCTTGTTATTTGATTTGATTGCTTGTTTAATTTAAATTGTAGGATTCCATGTTTTCTACTGTTTTACATTTTGATTTTGTTTTGTTTATTTTGCCATATAGTTTCAGTTCTATTTGTTTGTTTTTAATTGATTGGTTTATTGTTTTGTTAGTTTAATAACAAATTTAGCCTTAGGACACAGTGTTAATTAGGATTAATTTCCAGTTCTGATTAAAGTTAGATAGATTTGATAGTTCAATTTTAGGGATTTTGATAATTAGGTTTTGTTTGGTTATAGCTGAATAGTTTCCAGCCCTTGTTAATTAACCATGATCAATTTTTGACCAAGTTAAAAGGGGCTGGGGTTAGTTAGCATAAGCTAGTAATTTTGAATTGAATTAAGGGTATATTGGGTAGTCTAATAAAAGGAATCTTGCAGTAACTGAATTGGACCCCCCTAGAACCTTCTAGATTGGGGTTTTAATTTGAAATTCAGGAACTTGGTGGTATAACTTGACCAGCAAGTCATAAATTGAAGGACTAACTAAGCTAAAACTAAAAATTAAATAAGGGACTAAGGGTGTAAAAGAAAATCTTAAAGTTGCCCTAGCCTTTACCTATAAAAGGGGCAATACCTTGCCTTGCAATAGAAGTTTTTAGAAGGGTTTACAGATCTGAAAATTTGAAAATTGAAAAGTTTCAGCAGTCTAGAGAGATCCAAAAATTTGAAATCCAAATTGAGATTTTTGGGAAGCATTAAAAAATACTGAAAAGTTTCTGCAACTTCAGGCAACCCAAAATTCCAAAAAATCACTATTCCATTGAAGTTTGTAGGGTAATCTTAAAGCTCCAAGTCCTGAATTGAAGTTCCAGCTTACCTAAGGTGGAAAAATGGTTTGAATTTCCTTGTGTTTTGTTAGTCGAAGTTTCAGAAGTTCCTGGGGCCATTTTCAAGTTGAATTTGATTCGTTCGAGCTTGGTTTTTGGGGTTTACTGGTGTTGTTCATTTGAAACTAACTACTGGGATGCATAGTATCATTTCTGAGGTTTCAAAATTAATTCTAAATTGCTGCTGACTGCTGATTGATACTGCTGACTCTACCTTCCTCTTATTTCCTCAATTTCCAGGTACATTTTGGCCTCAAATGCTGTATGAAGTATGAATCAAATGTGCAATCAAATTTGAGGAAAAGAGAAAACTGTTACAGATGTTCCTTTTTAAAAAAAATTTCATTTTCATATCATGTTAGATTTACTTAGTTTTAACTAGTGTATCTCAAAAACTTGCAAATATGTCTGTTTAATTTAGGCTCCATAACAGTGTGAAAGTTATATAGCATGGACAAATTGTTCTTTGTAATAAGAGGACTGTAAATTCATGAACGCCTATCCTAGTAGTGTTAATTCCGACTCACGGTAATGGTAGTAGTGTTAGCAGTATCAATTCATACCTGTTGGATGTTTGAAAAGTTTAGTATGGCAGTAATTGGTCCAATGTTTGAGACTTGAGATAAGGGAATTAGAATTCTGAAATCTGTACATTTTCTTTAGTTCGAAGATGCTTAATCACTGCAGTTTTGTTGCTGAATCTCATAAATGCTTGTAGTGATTCACTAGCTTAAACATGATTTAAATAGGAAATTTGGCTTTAAAATTAGTAGTTGTTTGATTTAATGAATCTGAATTGTTCATTTGTTACAAAAAAATATTAAGCCTGGTTTTGAAATAAGTTCAGCATTTGAAACCCAATTGAGGCCTAGCTGTGGTTGGGCCCGAGCCAACGAAAATGGGCTAGTTCCTAAAGGCCCAAAATATTGAGCGGCTTTCAACTAAGGCCCAATGTGAGGTAGCTTCCTATAAAAGCTGGCTGAAGTTTCCTCAGTCCTGGGCTAATTCGAAATCCAATATGCTGAGGCCTGAATTCATAGTTAAGCTATTGGCCTAATTTTGTAATGCAGTTTTGGGCCTTTCAAGTTAAGTGACAAATTTATATTAAGAGGTCTTTAATAATGAAGATCCTCTTGTTTAAATTTGGACTTGATCTTGAGGCCCAAGTTTTCTTAAACGTTAATAATAGTAGTTATTGAATAATGCTAATTAATTAAGTTTTGTAGAGACAAGCCTTAATTGAGAATAATAGCTCATTTTTAGGATGGCTAATTAAAATAAATTGAGGCGTGCCGCGCCAAACAAAATTCAAAAATTGCGTGGCCCTCAATAATTATCTTTTAAAAATTCTTAGAAATCGGGACGCGTCATTTAGCGAATTTTCATGGCCTCCCGGAAAGTTAACAATGCGTTAGTCACTTCAGGCGCGGTCTTTAATAATTTTACCTTCCTAAATTCGGGTGTGCATTTCGTGTGACCCAAATTCAAATCCCAAAACGTTGAATAGAATGTGTTTCAGATCCGGGTGCATTTCATGTGACGTGATCCAAAAACACGTTTTAAACGACGTTCAACATTCCTTATAAAATTAATTATAAGTGGTTAATAAATCTAAAATTACACCATAGGCTAAACGTGTGTCAAAATCAGATAATAGGTCAATTATGATAGTTTAAGCGACCGTGCTAGAACCATTGGATCCGGGGGTGCCTAACACCTTCCCTCGAGTCAACAAAATTCCTTATTCAGAATTTCTGGTTCGCAGACTTCATTCGGAAAGTCAAAATTTTTCCTCAATTTGGGATTCAAGATAAACCGGTGACTTGGGACACCAAAAGCCAAACCTTTTCCAAGTGGAGACTCTGATAAATAAATGATCCCATTTTGAATAATGTCACTTAAATTGGAAAAACTCCCTTATACACTATCCTTTCGGGGGTGGTGTGCAAAAAAGAAGGTATGACAGCTCTGGCGACTCTGCTGGGGATACGAACCTAGAACTTCGGTTCAGGGTTCCAGAATTCGAGCTTAGAATAACTGTTATATTTGTCTTTATCTGATTTTCCTACATGTTTCATGCTAAATGTGCTAAATGCTTTACCGCTTTGATATTTGGTGAACTATATATATAAAATGCTACGAAACCCTTCCTCTCTCTGAGTCTTCTACATCATGGAGAAGGGTGTACTTCGTGTGAATTCTCTTCTGTTTAGAGTCTTATCCCATTTAGAATGAGGTTCGGATAAGTTGCTAAGCCGGCAGAGCTTCTTTATCCCCGGTACGTTGCCCCCTGGCTCGAGTTGTCCGCTCGGGTAAGCCAGGTCTAGAATAATAAACCCAGGTTTTAAACCTAGTATAACAAAGCCTCATGCCAGATCCCTAGTAGGAACGTTTGTTTGCATCACGTGCATTTGACTTAGGGGACTCAACACAGGGGTTGGGTCCGTCTAGGACAGGTGACCTGGAATGAAAAGACCATCCTGATGCATCTTACGTGCTACTTGTGTATTTATTTGCTCGGCTTGTACATAATGGGAGAGAATTGAACGGAAAATAGCAGTGTTAGGGTTAAGTGAGGGGAACCACCTATTTTGAAAAAAAAAAATCAATGCCCAAATAGTACTGAAACTCTGTCGGATTTTTGAAAAAAAAAGAGAAAAATAAACCAAGAAAAAAAAGAGAGATTTTTGTTTTCAAAATAGTTGGTTTTATCAAATCTGCCCGAACTACGCCAGTTTAATTCTCACCGAATCTGAGATACGTAGGCAACCCTCATCGGGTCCAACTTTCCCTTTTCAAAAATAGCCCAAAAACAACAAAAATTTTAATTTTGGCCACAAATAAGTCAGGTGACGCCATTCTTATTTTAAATAAGCCGAATGTCCCTAAAAGGGCGCCGAAAGGCTGTTTTTGCAAGAACAGCCACCTTGGATCATTTTTAACGGTTAGCGGGAACAACCTTAAAATCTTCTTCCCCGAAGTGGTAAAAGGCCGTATCTGCAAAGCCGGGGTTTTGTTTTTGAAATAAAAGTTTATGAAAAATTGAAAATTCCCAAAAATTGTTTCCTTACTTTTTGTATTTATTCTTCAAGAACTACGCTTGGTCTAATTCATGCGGGGTCATGATACGTAGGCAATCTCCATAAGATTCGACCGTAACCCTAAGAAAAAAAAAGGGAGGGAAGGAAATAAAAAAAAAACAAGAGTGGAAAAAAAATACAAAAGAGAGAAAATAAGAAAACTGAGAGAAAGAAACCATGGCAAAGGCAAAGGCAAGAATGAAAGAAAAGAAAAAGGGAGAGGAAAGAAAAATGAGAGAAAAAACAGAAAACCAAACAAAAGCAAGGAAAAAGAAAATCAAAGAAGAAAATAGGGAAAACCAAAGGAAAGCCGGGATGACGCATGCAACCGTTGCAAACATGTAGATACCCATTTAACTGTATAGGTGCATCACACCCCAATGTGCGGCTACTTATCTGTTACTTGTCTCAAACTAACCGTTTGTTGCTGTCAATTCCAGCTTAGGATTTCAGAAACGGTGGTTGGTTTGTAGTAAAACTAGCATCACATCAGTATTTTACCAGATCAAAAGGAAGCATGGAAATGTTGTCAGAAATGACCTTGCCCGCCATTCTCATCACTGAAGACATCCCCATCTCGGGGATCCCGTCCTCGAGTATACATCAGCCGAAGAAAACCGAATCTTACGTCTCTGGGTTATGGAGATATGGGATTCATGGACTAACGGAAGGGAGCCTCTAAGTGCTATCCCCGGCTTTCCTGAATTGTTCCCTAGATCCGGGGGTACTTCTAACATCCCCATCAGTCATTCGAATACCCCATTGGGACAACCTACCATATCCGCTCACTTTGTAGGAACACCTTCTGAGGTTCGCCCCCAGGTGTTCACATCAGGAGCAACCCCCAATATCTTTACCGCTCCTCCATGCTCCGCCACAACATAGCCTTCGCTGCCCAGGCCCGCTTTTGATCCCTCGGCCTTCACTTTCCAAAATCCTATTTTTCAAGCGGAGCCTCCTCAATACCCCATATACACTTACTCTCAGCCGCCCCCATTTGAGTTCACACCTGGACTGGATAAAACTCCTAAAGCTCCCAAACAGGATGAAATGGCAAAAAGGATGAGGAGCTTATAGCAGAGCTTAAAAAATATGCAAGGTTTAAGCGGGCAGAAGAGTGTCTCTTATACTGATCTGTGCATGTTCCCTCACGTGCACCTGTCCATGGGATTCAAAATGCCGAAGTTTGAGAAATATGATGGCCATGGCGATCCTATTGCCCCCCTTAAGAAGTACTGCAATCAATTGCGCGGGGCTGGCATAAAAGAGTAATTGCTAATGGCCTACTTTGGAGAAAGCTTGGTAGGTATTGCCTCAGAATGGTATATGGATCAGGACATATCTCCACGGCACATTTGGGAGGATCTTTCCAGAGATTTTGTTTGATAGTTCCAGTACAACATAGACATTTCGCCAGACAGGAACGCGTTGGCGAATCTGAAGAAGAAGTCCTCAGAAAGTTTTCGGGAATATGCGATTAAGTGGCGCGAGCAAGCATCGAGGGTAAAACCTCAAATGGATGAAGTGGAAATGGTCACTGTATTTCTTCAGGCCCAGGAAGCTGATTACTTCCAGAACATGATGTTAACTATGGGAAAACCATTCGCAGAAGCGATTAAGATCGGTGAGATGGTAGAGAATAGTCTGAAAACAGGCAGAATATTGAGCCAGTCAGCCATTAGAGCAACCTCCCAAGCCATTCAAGGTGGTTCTGGAGGAATGTCCAATGGTAAGAAGAAATAAGAAATGTCTATGGCAACATCAGGGGCAAGAAGACATCGCGCTCCTAGACCTATGTTCTCCGAAAGAACCCCTTAACATTACTACCCTCACCACGACATGTCTTATGCTCCTCAACCGTATGCGGTCATGAACGCTCAACCCTTTGCCTTGCTGCAGCGACATGCCAATAGAAATCAAGCTCAATTCCCAAGAAATCAGCCTCCCCACCAAAACCACTATAATCCTCGTCATCTACAGAATAACTTTCCTCCCTGTGAGCCACCCAGGAGAACTTTTACTCCAATTGGTGAATCTTACTCTAACCTATTCCCAAAACTTGTCCAAATAGGTGTACTGCAGCCGGTCCGTCAAACAAGGCATAACCCAACATCGCCTGCCTTCAGAGCCAGTGTCAGGTGTGCTTATCATTCAGGGGCAGAAGACCATGATACAAATGACTGTTGGACCATGAAACGAGCGGTGGTGAACTTAATAGAGGAAGGAAAAATAGTGTTGAGGATAGAGGATGTCCCAAATGTGACCAATAATCCACTGCCAACCCACAATAATGGGCCTGTGATTGGGATGATCTGTGAGGATAAAGAGTTTGATCCGGCATTAAAGGCCATAATTGCTATTGCTGATGCAGAAAGAAATCCAAAAATTTCCCCGAAGCAAGATAAAGGGGAAAAGAAGAACAAAGTCACCAAGACAGAACCAGAAAAGAAAGCTGAAACAAGAACAGAGGCAATACCTCCCAAAAATGGAATTCTCTATGTCCCACGAGGCCGCCAAGAAAAGTAGCTAATTGTGAGACCTCCAAAGAAATTTGAATTGAAAAAGGGAACACAAGTGTACGTACCCAAGAGAGCCTATGTGTTACGTGGTACAATCAAACCATATTGGACGTGCACCACAGAAGACTATGACGAACCCCGATCAGTGCCATGGAATTATCATCAAACGGTGGTTAAATATAAGGGTAAAGAGATCTTAGGAGAGCTTCCAGAAAATCCCCTTGTTGAGAAATTCTCAAACATAGAAGAAGTAAACAATGCCACTCGAAAGCGTTTTCCATCTAAGAAGCCTGTAAGTGCTGAGGAAGCGGAAGCTTTCTTTCAGAAAATGAAGATGGCCGACTATGAGGTGGTTGATCAATTGCAAAAGTGTCCCGAACAAGTGTCCTTGCTATCATTGCTGATGAAATCTATTGAACATCAAAAGGTTTTAATGAAAACTCTGAATGAAGCATACGTATCAGGTTAAACCTCGGTGGAACAACTAGAAAGAATGGCGGAAAGGTTCTTTGCTATCAATCAGATTTCATTCAGCAAAAATGACTTGCCTCTAGAAGGAGCTGCTCATAACAAAGCCTTGCACTTAACTGTCAAATTTGAGGAATATTATGTAAAGCGAGTCATAGTAGACGGAGGTTCGGGGGTAGACATTTGCCCACTCTCCACGCTGCAGCGTATGGAAATCGGGACTGAAAGGATTCATCCCAACAATGTCTGTGTGAGAGCCTTTGACGGCATCAAAAGAGATACCATTGGAGAAATTGACCTAATCTTGACTATCGGCCCAGTGGATTTCGAGGGGACTTTTCAAGTGCTAGACATGGACACGTCTTATAATTTTCTTCTGGGTAGGCCTTGGATCCATGTTGTAGGAGCTGTACCCTGTACCCTCCATCGAATGGTGAAATTTGAATATGGGGATCAGGAAATTGTAGTCCATGGAGAGGATGAACAATCAATCTATCGGGACCCATCTATCCCATGCCTAGAAGCGAGAGAAGGTAGTGAAAACATAGTCTACCAAGCATTTGAAGTTGTGGTGGCGGATCAGCATGAAGAAGAAAATCCTTGCCCTCAACCCTTCCTATCTAATGCCTCGATTATGGTGGCCAAGGAAATGATCAGACATGGTTTCAATCCAGGAAAGGGACTTGGAAAAGCTCTGCAAGGAATATCGGAACCTGTGACCTTGCCTACAGCTGAGAAGTTCTTTGGGATAGGTTTCCACCCTACCCCAGATGATATAAAGTGGGCAGATGAGAGAAAGAAGGAGGGATGGTTCTTGCCACAACCACTGCCATATTTGTATGAATCCTTTGTCAAACCGAAGTACAGTGAAAAGGAAGATGATGAGGTTTTCACGGATGAAGAAATAGAGGAAATATGTAGGGCAATGAGAAAAGTACTCTACGAAACCCACATGGTTCAGCCGGGAGAGGGCACTAGCACTGCTGAGGTGTTATACATGGGACCAGGCGCCATGCTTTAAAATTGGAAGGCTACGCCATTTTTGATTAGGTGGGAGTCCCGGTAGACCTGTCCTGCTACTTTTTCTGCATCCCGAGTTATTCCAGGGTGTAACTCGAATGTTTCTTTTAGTTTCTTGTCTTTAAATTTTGCAATGTAAACCCTATTATCTTCCCAATTCCAAGAAATGAAATCAATATTTCATCATTCATTTTCTCTTTATTCTTTCTGATTTTTGTTATTTTCCTCTTTTATTTCTTCTTTTCAGTTCTAATAATGTGGCTTTAAATAACATGACATACTTGCGGACTTCATGCCCAGATCCAAACATGCTGTCTAATTGTGAAATAATGAACCAAGAATCGGAATATGATGAAGAAGAGGCTTTTAGGGAAATAAATCGAGAATTGGAACAATTTGAGAATTGGAAATAAGCATTCACACGGATGAAAAAACTCGGGATGCAATAATCCAAATCCTCTTTAAGTTTAAAGATGTGTTTGCTTGGTCGTATGGCAATATGCCAGGGCTCAGTGTTGATCTAGTGGTTCATAAGTTGCCAACTTACCCCGATTTCCCTCCGGTCCAGCAAAAGCAAAGAAAGTTTAAAACTGATATCAGTGATAAGATCAAAGAAGAAATCACAAAACTGTTGAAAGCAAGGGTAATCCGAGTGGTCCGGTACACTACATGGTTGGCTAATGTAGTCCCAGTTCCAAAGAAAGATGGAAAGACCCGGGCGTGTGTGGATTACAGAGATTTGAACAGGGAAAGTCCCAAGGATAATTTCCTTTTGCCCAATATCCACATCCTTGTTGATAACTGTGCCAAGCATGAGATACAGTCCTTCATGGATTGTTACGCAGGATATCACCAGGTGTTGATGGATGAAGAAGACGCAGAAAAAATGGCCTTCACCATACCCTGGGGTACATATTGCTACAGAGTCATGCCATTTGGTCTGAAGAATGCTGGAGCAACATATATGAGGGCTATGACCGCCATCTTCCATGGTATGATGCATCGGGAGATAGAGGTATATGTGGACGATATAATCATCAAGTCCCGAACTCAGGATGATCATGTTCGAGATTTGAGAAAGTTCTTCGAGCGGTTGTGCAAATATGATCTGAAGTTGAACCCAGCTAAATGTGCATTTAGAGTCCCCTCAGGCAAATGTTTGGGCTTCATAGTCAGCAGGAGAGGTATCGACTTAGACCCAACACAGATAAAATTTATCCGAGATTTACCTCCTCTGAGGACTAAGAAAGATGTGATGAGCTTGTTGGGCAGATTAAACTATATCAGCCGATTCATTGCTCAACTGACATCCACATGTGAGCCCATATTCAAGTTACTAAAAAAAGATGCCGCAGTCAAATGGAAGAATGAATGTCAAGAAGCTTTCGATAAGATCAAAGAATATTTGTCAAATTCCGCCAGTCTTGGTCCCACCAGAGCCAAGGAGACCTCTTTTCTTGTATCTGACGGTCTTGGAAAATTATTTTGATTGTGTCCTCAGGCAACACGATATAACTGGGAAGAAAGAACATGCAATCTACTACTTGAGCAAGAAGTTCACCAGTTATGAAGCTAAGTATACTCTGTTGGAGAGAACTTGCTGTGCTTTGTCTTGGGTTGCTCAGAAGCTGAGACATTATCTTCAAGCTCACACCACTTACCTTATAACCAAGTTGAATCCTTTGAAATACATATTCCAAAAACCGATGCCCACATGGAGATTAGCAAAATGGCATATTCTGCTCACTGAATTTGACATAGTCTATGTCACTCGCATGGTGATAAAAGCCCAGGCACTGGCAGATTATTTGGCTGAAAACCCGATTGATGAGGAATACCAACCGTTGAGCACTTACTTCCTAGATGAAGAGGTAAATTCAATAGAAGCAATCTCTGAAGATACCCATGCTTGGAAAATGTTTTTTGATGGAGCGGTGAATGCCAAAGGTGTGGGAATTGGGGCAATCTTGATCTCACCCACTGGTCATCACTATCCGGCCACAACCAGTCTTCGGTTTTTCTGTACAAATAATACTGCTGAATATGAAGCCTGCATCATGGGTATGAACATGGTGATCGACCAAGATGTCGAAGAGTTATTAATTATGGGGGACTCAGATCTGATTATCCTGCAAGGCCAAGGAGAATAGGAAACCCGAGATGTTAAGCTTATTCCCTATCGCCAACATGTGGAGGATCTTAACAAGCGGTTCAAGTCGATAAAGTTCAGGTACATCCCTCGGTGTCACAATGAACTAGTTGATACACTCGCCACTCTGGCCTCGATGCTACCCTACTCAGGCAATGCCCATATTGACCCTCTGGAGATCCAAATCAAGGAAAGGCATGGTTATTGTAACATGATTGAGGCAGAACCCAACACCCAGCCATGGTATCATGACATAAAAAGGTTTCTGAAAATGCAAGAATACCCCGAACAAGCTACTGGAGATAAAAAGAGAACCATTAGACGGTATGCAAGTGGTTTCTTATTGAGTGGTGATGTATTGTACAAAAGGACCCAGGATCTCAACTTGTTAAGATGCGTTGCCGCTGAGGAAGCTGGAAGAATTATGCATGAAGTGCACGCAGGAGTGTGCGGACCTCACATGAATGGGTATGTCTTGGAAAAGAAGATCCTTCGAGCAGGGTATTACTGGATAACCATGGAAAAGGACTGCTTCAGTTTTGTCTGAAAATTCCATCAGTGTTAGGTGCACGGTGATTTGATTCATGCACCTCCAACAGAACTGCATCCCATGTCAGCATCTTGGCTATTCGTTGCCTAGGGCATGGACGTCATTGGGCCGATCGAGCCAAAGGCCTCAAATAGACATAGATTCATATTGGTTGCCATTGACTACTTCACGAAGTGGGTTGAAGCCATCACTCTCAAGTTAGTCGCCAAGAAAGCCGTGGTAGATTTTGTACACTCTAATCTTATCTACCATTTCGGCATTCATGCGACTATCATCACAGACAATGCTGCAAACCTGAATAGTCGTTTGATGGAAGAGGTATGCAGACAATTCAAAATAACGCATAGAAACTCTACTCCCTATCGACCAAAGCCAATGGTGCTGTTGAAGTAGCCAACAAGAACATCAAGAAGATTTTGAGAAAGATGATTCAGAGCTCCAGACAATGGCACGAAAAACTGCCTTTTGCATTACTGGGATATCGCACCACGGTGCGTACTTCGGTAGGAGCAACCCCATACCTATTGGTTTATGGAACTGAGGTTGTTATACCTGTAGAGGTAGAAATCCTTTTGCTCCAAATAATCGTTGAATCAGAGATTGAGGATAGTGAATGGGTCAAGACTCGTCTGAAATAGTTGTCTTTAATTGATGAAAAATGGATGGCCGCGCTCTGTCACGGGTAGTTGTACCAACAAAGAATGGCTCGAGCTTATAACAAGAAAGTACGGCCCAGGAATTTTGAAGTGGGACAACTTGTGTTAAGACGCATTCTTCCACATTATCAGGAAGCCAAAGAAAAATTTGCTCCTAATTGGAAGGGTCCATACATCATCAGAAAGATATTGCCGAGAAGAGCATTGTATCTAGGAGACATCGAAGGAAATGATCCCGAAGCAGCAGTCAATACAGATGCAGTGAAAAGGTACTATGTCTAGGCTTTCTGTGGTGATAACTTTTGCGCAATTGAGATGCCGAAGGCTTTCCTTTCCGCTACCCAAACACTATCAAATCTTACCCTTTGAGCCGGATACTATTCTTTGATTACCCTCTTTGGAACCGGAAATACTATCGAAAAGAAAAGAAAAAAAAAGAAAAAAAAGAAAGAAAAAGAAAAAGAAAAAAAATGATGAAAATGAAAAAAAAAGAGAAGAAAGAAAAGAAAAAAAAACAAAAACAAAAACAAAAACAACAAAACAAATATTTCCCTGAACTACGTATGACTTGATTCCGAAAGGATACGTAGACAGTCTCTCTTTGGGGTTCAGTCACACCAAAACAAAATCCCAATTCCCATAAAAAGTGAAACTGGGGCAGATGATATAATGGCTCGGTCATGAGCCCACCAAAACGGTTCCAAAGTTGTAATTCCGTCCAAAATTCTTTTACCCAAAAACCTTGTCCAAGTCCTTCCGATCAATTATCAAAGGCGTGGGAATTGAAAAACATCATTGTTGGAATCTGATGCAATCCGGATTGAGAGAAATAAAATGAGAAAGTCTTATCGGTGAAAACCTACGGGCACCATAAGGCGACAGTGAGTAAAGAAATTGAAAATGAGAGAGTCCGTATAATGAAAACTCATAAAGAGCATTATCGGGCAACGGTGAGAAGAGAAATGAGAGAGGTCGATTGGCGAAACCCGCAAAGGGCGCCGTCGGCCGAAAAGAAGACATCTCCCACCACTGAAAGAGTCGTGGCAAGGTTCCCTGGTTTTGAAGTACGGGTCAATGAGTTTATGAGAAGTTGGGAAAGTTTGGGCGGGTCGGGCATCCAGTCCAAGAAGCATGTCATGTCCATTTGAAGCCTGCATGCACCCCTAGATAAGCCCTACTTTTTCCCCGAAAGGGACACTTCTCTTTAAACTCATCTTTTTCCTTTTGTTTACTTTTCTATGAATCCCTTTCAGTTTAATTCTGATTCCAAAACTATTACAAAGAAAGGTGACAGGACTAGTTTTACAGGGCTTTGCCTGGCAAAAACTAAAGAAAGTGCCCAGCCTCAGCGGATATATCAAGCCAATCCCGACTGGCCATGATTGTTGATGCTTTCAAAGCAAAGATATGAAAGAGAAAAGAAAGCCAAGGACAAAGGTTCTAAGAGTAAAGTAAAGTGAAAGGGCAGAGTCCCACACAGGCAAGTCATCATGAAATCCTGAAAGTTGAGTCCTGCGATTTGAAAGAGAGAACAATCTTCAAAACCATCAAGCAACAGAGGGTCTCGACAAAAGCTAGGCCAGGATCAAGAAAACAAGGCCACAAAACTAACCACCCTTTCAAACTAACAATTGTTCTTTGTTTGAAAATTAAAACAGGTGCGATTCAGGCAATCGTGCAAAAAGCAGGTGCAGCCAAAAGAAACATGTACAAGTGCTGAAACAGCTTTGCAGCAAATAATCAATGCAAAAGGGAAGTTTCCTCCAAGTTCTTTCCCGCATCTTATCAAAAATGAAAAGAAAAAGTAAAAAGAGACAACATAAGAAGGAAATCCCCAAAAGAGGTCAGTTTAGAATTTCCAATATCAACCTAGTACCCTGTTAGCCAACATTAGGGCTTCAATCCCCGAGTTGAGCGTTTTTCCTTTAGCCAACATTAGGGCTCCAATCCTTGAGTTGAGCATTTTTCCCTCTAGCCAACATTAGGGCTCCAATCCTGAGTTGAGCGGTTTTCCCTTTAGCCAACATTAGGGCTCAAATCCCTGAGTTGAGCGTTCTTCCTTTAGCCAATATTAGGGCCCTAATCCCTGAGTTGAGCATTTTTTTCTTTAGACAACATTAGGGCTCCAACCCCTGAGTTGAACATTTTTCCTTTAGCCAACATTAGGGCTCCAATCCCTGAGTTGAGCATTTTTCCTTTAGCCAACATTAGGGCTCCAATCACTGAGTTGAACATTTTTCTATTTAGCCAACATTAGGGCTCCAATCCCTGAGTTGAGCATTTTTCCCTTTAGCCAACTGTAACAACCCGATCGGTCATTTTATGTACTAGCGCTCCGTTCAGCAGTTGGAGGCCATGAACAACTTCATTTTAGGTATTATGACTTGTACGCGTGGTCGGAATTGAATTTCAGGAAGTCCAGAGTTGATTTGGGAATAGAATCCTTATTTCGGAAGCTTAAAGTTAAAAGAATGAACTAGGATTGGAATTTTGAGTAAATGACCTCGGAATCGGGATCTAAAGGTTCCAGCAGGTTCGTATGATGATTTCGGACTTGGGCGTATGCCCGGATAGGGTTTTGGATAACCCGAGAGCGTTTTGGCGCCTATTGTGGAAGTTAGCATTTTGGAAGAAATTTCATAAGTTTGGTTTGATGTGCATTTTAATGTTATCAATGTCTGTTTGGGATTCCCAGACTGTGAATAGCTCCGTATGGTGATTCTGGAGTTAGGAGCACGATAGGAAGAGAATTCGGAGGTCCCTAGGTCAATTTGAAGCCATTTGGCTAAAGATAGAAAATTGAAGGTTTTTGAGAAGTTTGACCGGAAGTGGACTTTTTGATATCGGGGTCGGCATCCAATTCCGAAAGTTGGAGTAGGTCCATAATGTTGAATATTATTTGTGTGTAAAATTTGAGGTCAATCAGACGTGATTTGATAGGTTTAAGCATCGAAAGTAGAAGTTAGAAGTTCTAAAGTTCATAAATCCTGGATTGGAGGTTGATTCGTAATTTTAGCATTGTTTAATGTGATTTGAGGCCTTGAGAAAGTCTGTAATGTGTTTCGGGATTGGTTGGTAGGTTTGGTTGAGGTTCCGGGGGCCTCGGGTGGATTCCGGGTGGTTAACGGATCAAATTTGGAAATTGAAGAACATCTGAAGGAATCTGGTTGCTGGTATTTTCGCTTTTGCAGTGGAGTGACCGCAGAAGCGGTGCCGCATAAGCGGTACCGCAGAAGCGAAAGGGGAGCCGCAGAAGCAGTTTTTGATCAAGGGCTTGAAAATCGCAGATGCGGTCAAGATTCTGCAGAAGTGGGACCGCATCTACGGAAAAAAAGTCGCAGAAGCGGAAGAATGCATTATGGAGGGGACCGCAGATGCGGTCAAAGTTCCACAGAAGCGAGACCGCATCTGCAGAAGGAGCATTGCAGAAGCGAGAAAGGGTGACTTAGGAAGGAGACGCCGAAGCGGCGTTTTGACCACATAAGTGGAACCGCTGATGCGGTATGGCTTCCGCAGAAGCAGAAGTATCTGGAGGTAGCAAGGTTGTTATAAATCGTGGGTTGAGTTCATTTCTCTCACTTTCATGGCTTGGGGCGATTTTGAGGAGCTTCAAGGGGGGATTTTCGTCATCAATGGTTGAGGTAAGTTATCCCTACCTATTTTTAGTCAAATACATCAATTTTGTGTGGATTTGGGCATGAAAATTAGTATAAAAATTGAGGTTTTGGTGGAAAACCTAGAAAATTATATTCTTGGAATTTAGCCATGATTTTGGGTATGGAATTTAGTAAAAAAAATTTATATATTTGAGTTCCTAAGGTCATGGGTAATCTTTATCTTCGAAAAATTTTGGATTCCGAGCACGTGGGCGTTTTGGTCAACTTTTCGATCGGAGTTGGGAATTGCTATAAATTAGATTGTAATGAATAATTGAGCATATATTAATGAATTTGCGTGACCGTTGGCTAGTTTTGGAGCGTGGTGCATCAAGTAGAGTCTTCGGAAGGGCGGGGAATGCCGATTTTGAGTCTTCGGAGCGAGGTGAGTCTTCTTTCTAATCTTGTGAGGGGGAATTTACCCCATAGGTGAGTTAAATTGGTTATGTGCTCCTATTTGTGGGGGGGCTACGTACGCACGAGGTGACGAGAGTCCGTGCGTAGCTACTATTATGCTATTGTCCGGGTAGTCTAGGACCCAAAAGCATGTTATATTTGGATTAATTGTGAACCCATTGATGGCTTGAATTACTTAAATCACATTACATTTATAAATGGATTTCTAAAAAAAGACTTCAGCCGTTTTCTCAAAATAATTAAAGAGAATTGGCCTTGCTTAGATAATTACTCCATGTTGACTTCTTGACTGATTGTCTGTCTGTGTGTGTTTATTTTGGAACGGGCCGAATGCCTCGGCAGATTAATAGATGCATCTATAGATGCGCCGTCGACCCTTGGCAAGTGCACA
>MDKF010668387.1:0-34250 GCA_026770625.1 Nicotiana glauca
AATTGACATGCCCCATAGATGATCAAAAACCAACTTAATTGACCCTCAAAATACTTGAAATCAAGCCAGGAAACTACAGAATACTTTCAGTATTCAAAATAACACTCAACAGCACTTGAATACATCCCAAACACCTCCAAATGCTCGAACCCTTTGCTTTCAGAACAGAAACAAAGAAAGGCAAGCTAATTCTGATCCTAAATGAGCTGAAAACTGAATTTAGAAAACATGATCAATGTAACATTATTTTTTGAACTTTTCTGAAGATTTTTAATGTTTTGGATTTTTTTGAAGGAATTCAAATCTAGAAGAGGAAATTGGGATTTGAAATTTTAATTTCAGATCTGAAACTTGGCATATATTTTTTGAAGGAATTTTGGGGTGCCAAAAACTTATAAAATGAGGCATTTCTATGCCTATTTATAGAGTTGGATTTGGAGGGAACTTCAAAGTTTATTAATTGTACTTTAACCCCTTCTTTATTTCAGTTTATCCTTATTCTTTAACTAGCTATTCAATTGACTACCTTATTTATTAGAAATTATACTAGTTACCCCATATAGAACCATCTATCCTAGTGTAATTCCCTATCTACCCCCACTTCATTTAGAAATCTACCCCATAGCCCTTTTCCTATACCAAAACTGCCCTCCATTCCTTAGTTTTATTACCATTAACCCTCTTTATATACCCCAAAATACCCCTGAGATTTAATTGAATTTACTAAATAACCTACTGCCTTTTACCCTTTTACCCCCTGAATTATTTAACAATCGGATTATAATTAATCTAATTAACTACTAATTATAACAAACTAATTATCAAAAATTAACAAATCTAATTCTAATTCTAATATTAACTAATTATTGATCAGTATTTAACAGCTATAACCAATCAGCTATACTAATATCAAAAGCTAAAACAATTAAAGTCACACTGTTCAATTCTAAAAATCCAATCAAGTTATCAGAATTTAAACCAAATATTATTCAAAAGTTTAAGACCTAATAGTATCAAATTTAATCCTAAAATACTATTTTAAAAAAAATAATAGAAATTAAGTAAATCAGAACAGAAATTAAAAAAAAGAAACACGAAAACAAACACATGCAAAGAAAACAAAAAATTAAAGAAAAAGATTTAAAGAACTTATCTTGACTTTCTTCTTCTTCTCCTTTTTAGCTTGTTCGATCAATTTAAGTAGAATTTATTTGAATCCTTTAGGATTCATGACCCGTAACATACCTAATGGAGTGTTTTCTAAAAGAAAACACCTATTAGGTGTGTTACGATCATGAATCCCCAAGAATTAAACCGGAGATTCTTGACCGCAGACTCTTGATTTTAATATTTGGAGAGTCTTGATGAGTTTTGAGATCAGTGAATATGAGGAATGGGTAGAGGACACTCAGGCGTATCTATGGTGTGAATTGGAGGTTATTTGGATGAAGTGTCGTTCGCCGGAGTTAGGGTTCCGGCGAAGCATTTTTGAATATTCGAGATGATGGGGCTATGTTTGAAAGAAACCAACTATAGGGGTGGAAAGAGGAGATTAAGGTGGTCCTACGGTGTATTTTTGGTAAGCTTTGGCGTAGATAGTGTTTTTCGCCGGTAGGGTTCTGGCGGGGTCTGTGAGGGGATTAGAGGGCGGCTCAAATTTGATGAAGACGATGAAAAATATTTTTCTTATTTTAGACTTTGGTATATGATATATATTAAAATGGTAATTATTAACCACGACCGTTGGATTAATCACAGTGAACTGTTGAGATTGGATGGGTATCTTGAACGACGTCGTTTGGTTTAATGAAATCAAACCCATGGCCGTTAGATCATCTGGGATCAAGGGCTGAGATTAAAGGAAGTTGATGCGACGTCGTTTGGACTGTGATTAGGGCAGACTGAGTTTGGGATTTTAGGTCCTGGGCGTGGATATTTTGGTTTGGGCTTGGGGTATTTAGCCCAAAATTTTATTAATCCACTTCTTTCTTTTGTATTTTATTTCTCATTTGTATTTTGTATTTTTATTTTTTTTGTATATTTTCTTTTTCCCATTTTTCTTGCTTTATTAAATTGTTAAACTAAAACTAATTAAATTCTAGAATTTATTTAATAACTATTTTATAGCAATTTCCGATTAAAACTAAAATGCTATTTTTGATTTTTCCCTAAATTGTTTCGAAATGAATTAACACTAAAATTGTAAAAAATTAAGAATCCTAATGCATATGCATATTTTTTGTAATTTTAGTATGAATTATTATGCAACTAATTAACACAAAAATGCAACAAATATCAACAAAAATTGTAAAAATAAAGAAAAATCATTTTGTTTGGATTTTAGGAATAATTTGCTTAGGGCAAAAATCATGTGCTCACACTAACATCAAGTGTAGATCAAAGATGGTTTGATTTCAGTTTCCAAGAGAGCCTATTTTAGAATGGAAAGGTAATACGGCATCACTAAGAGGTAAATTTATCTCCTATCTCAAGGCAAGGAAGATAATCATAAAGGACTATATTTATCAATGGGTTCGGGTTTGGGATATGGAAATAGAGTTACCAACCATTCAATCATTTCCTATATTTCATGATTTTCTCGATATTTTTCCCGATGAGTTTTCGGGTATTCTACCAGAGCGAGAAATTGAGTTTGCCATTGACCTACTACCAGATACTCATCCAATATCTATTCCCCCTATAGAATGTCCCATGTAGAGCTGAAAGAGTTAAAAGAAAAACTAAGGGGCTTGCTTGAAAAATGTTTTATCAGACCTCGTTCGTCGCCATGGGGAGCACCTGTGTTTGTTGTGAGAAAGAAAGATTGTTCCTTACCAATGTGGATTGATTATAGGTAGCTGAATAAGGTGACGATCAAGAATAAATACCCGCTCTCGAGGATTGATGATTTATTTGATCAGTTACAAGGTACCAAGTATTTTTCAAAGATAGACTTGAGGTCCGGGCACCATCAGGTAAGGATTAAGGAGGAAAATATTCCAAAGACAACATTCAGGACCAGATAAGGGCACTTTAAGTTTCATGTTATGTCGTTCGGTTTGATAAATGCCCTAGCAGTATTCATGGATTCGATGAACCGTGTGTTCAGTCCCTTTTTAGATATATTCGTAATCGTATTTATCAACGATATATATTGGTACATTCTTGTTCAGAGGGTGTGCATGCAGATGACTTGCGTACTGTGCTCAGAGTTCTACAAAAAGGGAAGTTGTATGCAAAATTCTCTAAATGTGAATTCTGGTAGAACTCTGTAGCTTTCCTTGGGCATATCATTTAGGGTGAAAGCATCCAGGTGGATACACAAAAGATTTGAGGTAGTGAAGACTTGTCTGACACCCACAACACCGACGGAGGTTTGTAGCTTCTCCGTTTGGCAGGTTATTACAGGAAACTTGTAATGGAATTTTCATCTCTTCTAAGCACCTTCGACCAAAGTGGTATGTTGTGTTTCGCTTAGTGTTCCGAAATAACATAAGAAAATCTATGATGCAAGTAAGTTGAAGAAAGGTTGCGAATAAGTATAAATAGATATGTGTAGGTCGCAAGATAAAGTATGGTCAGCGACAAGGTTTTAGGAGGAAGGATAAGAAAAGATGAGTTAAAAGGTAACGAGAATGGATAAGTCCTTGGGGGATAAGCTCATAAGAGATCTGATGGTTTCTCTTTTAAGTAATTTGTGGCAATTTATAAATTATGCAGGTAATTGATTAATTATCCAAGTAACAGGACATTACCAAGTTAACTAATAAGTGGATAATTTCTTTTTATAAATTATGCTCCCAAATTGTGGCATAAAGCCACAATGGCTAAACATGACTCTTGGTCATTATTGCAATGTGGTTATAAAGTGTTATCTCATAAACATTCTAAGTCTTATCTCATAAAACATTCTGATCCTAAGGTGAAGGTTAGATTAAAAATGTACGGAGACGTTCTAAGCTCATTTTCGTTCAAAAATTTAAAGAAGCAGAAGCCTATTTTCGTTCAAAGTAGTTCAGCATAATTCCATCAAACTTTTGCTGTTACAAAAGAGTACGGTGCAATACTTAATAATATTATAAGGAGTTTTCCTTATTCCAGGTATGTTAAGGTCATTCCTTCTTTCTTTTGGCATGGTCCAAATTATACTGAAAAATTAGCAAAAACATAGTTTCCATAAATTACTCTATTCATAGAAATACTAGGGGTGCCCATATTATTGTTCCCCATGTGGATTATTATTATCTTTTATTCATGGGCCTCAGAATAATACGCAGTTGGAAAAGTTTATCTCGAAGGAATATTGGGATTTTAATGTATTTTTCATGCATTTCACCCATTTATACATGTGCATTGACCCATGACCAAATGGAGTTATATACGCGTATATACGTAAATATAAGTATATGGGATATGGGAAAAGTTTACGACGTTATATATGCACCACCACCTGATCAGCTAGTATATATTGATGAAGTTGCCCACAGTGGCCGAGACGATATGATGGGATGCCCTCAGTGGCTTGATGATATTATATACACCCATACCTATGCATGACACGATATTTATATGCACGTGCATGACATTATAAATGTTTCAGAAGTTACAAAGTTATTCAGATTTAAAGATGTGTTTCTTTATTCCAGGTTTCTTCTATATCTTTTACGCATTAATTTTCATGTCTTACATACTCAGTACATTTTTTGTACTGACGCCCTATTTTACGGGGTCTACATTTCATGCCCGCAGATGTTGGTAGGCAAGCTGACAATCTCCCTTATCAAGATCTCTGATCAGCGAGAGTTGGCATGCTCCACTTGATCCGGAGCTTCATTTGATTTTGGTACGATATATATATATATACGTGGATCAGTCCCATCTTTGTACAATTATGTTTCTATTAGAGGTCTGCAGACAGTATGTCTAGTTGGGTTGTATGCGGTCTTGTCGGCTTTTTGTTATTGGAGGTATAGTTGTCTATAGCAGTCTTCCCTGCTCGCCTACTATAATCTGCATGTACACGTAGATATGCCTTGTTGGTAGGTTTCATTCATGCATGTTATCTTCATAATTCAGCAGATGTTATACAGGTTCATATCCTAGGCGCATGCTTAGAGGCTGTTTGATAGCTAGGACTCAGGGACTCGTCGCGGCTTATCGGCCCAAAGTAATATAGATCCTGGGGAATTAAACATTCGAGGACGAATGTTTCTAAGGGCGGAAGAATATTTCGTACCATAAAAATTTCGGCTTTAGTTAATTGACGTAGACTCGGGGATAAGATTATCTTGAGGTTAACATATTTAGGCTATTTATAACAAGCGATAAATAAGTGTTATGAAGGATAAAAGGTACACAAATTAAAGAAAACGAGTTTCGTCGAAGATTGCCGATTTAGAAAATAATACGGGTCGAGCGATAATACCCGATATTTATGGACTAGTACCATACACGGTACCATATGACCGTGGTACTATGATTTATATAGTACATTAAAAATGAGTAGTATTTTCAGATAATTTGAGATAAGTCTTAATTATTCGGATAATTGGTGAATTACCTGGTAACAGGAAATTACCTAATAAGTGGATAAAGATTAATAATTCCCACCCCACCCCTACAAAATCGTGGCGGCTGGCCACAACCTAAGGCAAATGACTCCCAAGTCATTTTGATAGGTGACAACTAAGTTAGCAAAGAAAGGGACACTTCATTTCTTATGATTATTACGCAATTCTTACAATCAGAACATGAAGAACTTTTACAATTCAAAGACATTAGCAATTTGCAATCCAAAACGTTAGCCATTTCAAAGCTTTCAACAAAGCTTCCTTTCTCATATCTTGAAAACAAAGTCACAAGCAGAAAGTTAGAAACATTGACAATTCAAGCTCCTACAAGATATTAACAACGAGATTTATTGCATCCAAATCCTCCAACAAAGAATATTATACGGATTTTTCTCTACTCCAGATATGCTAAGGCTATCTCTTATTTCTTTTCGGCATGATCCAAGTTATACAGAAGAAACGAGCAAATGCATAGTTTTCATAAACGACTCTATTCATAAAAATACTAGAGGTCTCTGTATTCTTGATTCCCCATGTGACATATTACTATATTTTCTGTTCATGGGTCTCAAAATAATACGTTGGTGATAAAGTTTATCGGAAAGGAATATTGAGATTATTAACATATTTTCATGCATTTATACAAGTATATCGACCCATGACCAGATGACATTATATACACGTATTTATATGTATATATATGTATATGGGATATGGAAAAGGTTACAACGTTATATACGCACGACCACCTAATCAGTTGGTATATGTTGATGATGTTGCCCACAGTGACCGTGACGATATGATAGGATGCCCCCAGAGGCTTGATGATATTATGTACACCTATATCTATGGATGCCACGACATTTATATGCACATGCATGACATTATAATTGTTTCAGAATTTACAAAGATATTCATATTTACAGATGGATTTCTTTATTCCATGTTTCATCTATGTCTTTTACGTAATGATTTTCATACCTTACATGCTCAGTACATTTTTCGTACTGACGCCCTATTTTACGGGACCTGCATTTCATGCCCACAGGTGTAGGTAGGTAAGCTGATAGTCCCCCTTCTAAGGATCTTTGATCAGCGAGAGTTGGCGTGCTCCAGTTGATCCGAAGCTGCTTTTGATTTTGGTATGATATGCTTGTATATATAAATGGGTATGACGTGGCTCAGTCCCGTCTTTGTACAATTGTATTTCTACTAGAGGGCTGTTGATAATTATGTACAGTTGGGTAGTATGTGGCTTTGTCGGCTTTCAGTTTTGGATACATAGTTGTCTATAGCAGCCTTATCGGCTTGCCCACTGTAATCCACATATATATTTATATATGTATTTTGGGCAGGTTATCCTCGCGCATAATACTCTCGTAATTCAGCAGATATTATTCAAGTTTATATCTTAGTCGCATGCTTAAGGGTGTTCGACAGGTAAGACTCGAACACTCGTTGCGATCCATCAGTTTTGGTCGTGACATCGGTTGTGTTTTAGATTCTTAACGGGTTGAAATTTGGTCTTGTGCATATTTTGAAGTTGGCTGGTTTTGGTGTTTTTGCACCTACGATGTGAAGCCCACAGGTACGGCCCTGCAGAAGAGAGGAAGGAGTCATTGTCGCTCCCCCATTTTCTCGCGAAATCGGGTTTATGACATTTTGGTTGGGACAACTCTTTCCCTTTGGAAGGGTGTTTGTATTTTTGAAGAGTCGCCACCTAACGATTTAAGGCATGTTAGGGCACCTATAGGGTTCATTTATAACTACGTTTGGTAACCAGAGATAGGGTAAGTGCTTGAAATTATCCTAAGGGAAAGGTGTTAGGCACCCCTCAGGATCCACTAGTGTGGTTCCCGGCCAAATAATTTTGTGTGAATTTACACAATTAGCAAATAAACAAGTATGGCTCAAATAGTATTAGATTTAACTTTAAATACATAAATGTTTGAGAAGCAATTAATGAAAAAATAAGATTTTGAAAAGAATTACAATCTAAGCATATTTGGGAATATGAAGGGGGTGTCCTAGGTTTGTTATAATATGTATCACATCAATGCAATACCCGGCATGACACTCCTCAAATAGGGGCTACACATGGTATTAACGCACCCGCCATCATATCCATATCTATCCTTTCCCGTCCCGTGAAGGTAATTAAAGCGAGGGTAGGTCTTGACCCCTATTGCATGCTATTACCCGTCCTTTCCTATAATATTGGAGGAATTTAGGATTTTTATCCTATGAGTTAGGTTCTAGGCATACCCTCAGGTTTAAAGGCAAAATACTAGGCGACAAATAAGAACACATAGGACTGCATTTACGGGGAAAACACAAAAAACAGATAGAAGGCTCAGATATACCTCCACAAGTAATGCACATAGACAGTACGACTCATACACAGATAAGGTCCACATTTGAATTCAGAATATATCTAAGTGATTTTAAAACATATTTGATCTGTAATTCAGAAAAGGGGTCCTAATAAGTTTTGCCTGCTGATTTTAAACCAATTGATAATTAAGTAGCATACATAAAGAAACTTGTTTCCAGTTTTCACAAAAAAGCACCTAAGGCTTGCCTAGGTGTAAAACGGTGTTCCAGTTATCAGGGTTACTTAGAGTAGACTGTTTTAATTGTATTACTAAATATGCAATTCTAAATTTTCAGATTTCCGGAATTATTACTAGCTGGGTTAATCTAATGCATAAAAAAATGCAGAGTGATGTATATGCAGGACCTGAGCAGGAATTTTTCTAAATGCATAAGTGTTACATGCTTTCAGAATATGCAGAAGATATGAAAATGACCTGTTTATTAGCATTGTTTTTATCCTAAGGCACGATCTCTAAGTGTACATGGCAACGCATAACATGGTAAAGTGCTAGTTATTAGCAGATTTTAACATATGATTTTATAAGGATGCACATGCTGAAACAATAAACATGGGACCTAAGAGAATGATTTCTAATGCATTTATGAATCCTAAGCATGGTTTCTATTGCGCAATTAGGAATAAAAACCTAATAACATGTTTTCTAAGTTAACAACTATAGCATGCATATTTACCCCATGCATTTTCACTATCCATCTACAGAGAGTTTTTACAATAATTATTATAAACCGTTTGCACAAATTACATAATTGAAATAATAAAAGAAGAAGTTATACTATAGGGAGCCTACTGATATGCCCAGAATCTCCGGAATGCCTCAAATGCCATTGGTTCACAGTCTTTCACATGATCCAGGAGTGTCAGAGTTCCCTAAGGATCTCAAGGGATCCCGGGCAGTGCTCACACCCAGATTCATAACCAAATTGAGTAAGTGTAGTGTGGAAGAGCCAGCCTTAATGTGTTAGAGTTCAGAGGGAGCTCATAAGGGTCCCTAAGAAGTCACACATTAAGGGAGCAGAACCTAGACTTCTAAGAGTATATGTGAGAGTGCTTGACATAGGTTTAAAATAGTTGATTTGGAAACAGTTTTGACAATGATTAGTTTGAAATAAGTTTTGGAAAGCAATAGAAGAGTTTTCCTTAGTGGAAACCAGTTTGAAGAAGAAAGAAACAGGACAACTAGCAACTCAAGACCAAATCAACATACATAGTTCAAACACAAACAGGGAAAGGAGGAATTGGGGACAAGTAGTTCATATGTGAAAGAATATTTGCATACAGGTTAACACCAGAGAAGTACTACAGAACTTAACTAGCCACAACAATAGTCTATCACAAAGTATTCATGCCAGGAGCTTAACATCATTAGATTAAGGGGTGCTAAACATAGTTTACACATTAGGTTTTGGGGGAAGGTGTGACGACCCAAAGGATCATCACCTATTTTTCTCATTCATTCCATGCTTACGAGGCCTTGAAAACCTCATTTTAGTTGCCTCAATTTGCGTGTGCAGTCCGGGCGCATAGCCGGAAAGCTTAAATATGAATTCTGTGTTAAAAATGATAAATTTTGATATCAATATGGATATATTTGACTTCGGTCAATATTTTTCGTAAACGGACCCGGACCCGTGATTTGATGGTCCTGGAGGGTCCATAGAAAAATATGGGACTCGGGCATATGCCCGGAGTCGAATTCCAAGGTCTAGAGCCCGAGAAATGAATTTTTTTGTGAAATTGTTTTTTTGGAATTATTAAGGAAATTGGAAATGAAATTTGATTAGAAGACTGTGGTATAGGGCTCGTATTTTGGTTCCGACGCCCGGTACAAGTCTTATATATGGTTTAAGTGCTTTCTGTAAATTTGGATGAAATGGGATGTCGTTTGACGTGTTTCGGACCTAAATATCTAGAAATGAAAGTTTATGAAGTTTGATGAAAAAGTGATGATTTTGAGGTTTGATTCCTCGTTTATGATGTTATTTTGGCCATTTGATCGCACGACTAAGTTCATAGAATGTTGTTGAGTTAGTGTGTGTGTTTGGTTAGGAGCCCATAGGGCTCGGGAGTGTTTCGGAGGTGTTTGGGGATGTTTTGAACTTAGGAAAAGTATAAGATTTTCTGCAATTTTTGCACAGGCATTCCCTTCTTCACGTTAGCGGTCTTCAGCTCGCGTTCGTGATGTTTCCCAGGTTCCTTCTTTGCGTTCGCGTAAGCCAATTTTAGGACCCCCCAGAAACTCCTTCTTCGCGTTCGCATTCCACTGTTCGCAAACATGTAACTTCACCAGTTTTTTCATCCCGTTCGCGTTTAACGATTCCTGGACCCCTCAGCTTTCCCCTTCGATTTCGCATTCCCCCAATCGCAAATGCGATGCCCTGTCCAGTTGCCCATTGCGAACGCGACCTCTCTCTCGCGAACGCGTAGGGCGAATTCGCCTAGTTATATTTTTAAGTTTCTATAATCAAAACATATGGGTTTCATTCAAATTTATCACGAACTCTCTTCTTCCCCAAGCTCTAGGAGTCCATTGAAGCCCCCATTCTTCAAGACGATTTGGGTTAGTAATTTCCCACCTATTTCCTTCATTTTTTCTCATTAATTAGTGAGTTTCTAAGCCTAAATCATGTAATCTAGGGTTGAAATTGGGGAAAATGGGTAGAGTTAGGGCTTTTCAATTTTCTTTTTAGACCTCATTTTGGGGTTGAATTTGAAAATAAATTGTATATCTGGGCTCGTGGGGAAATGGCTGATATGGAATTGGTTCAAACCTCGTGTTTTGACCAAGCGGGCCGGGGGCGATTTTGGAATTTTGGGAAGAAAGCTTAGAAATCTATATTTAGGCATTGGGTTTGATTTGTTTAGCTATTATTGTCATTATTTCATAGATTTGATTGTGTTGGAGCCGAATTCAAGAGGGAAAGCGGTCGTTGTGGATTCATTTAGCCGTGGGAGTTGAGGTAAGTGTTTGATCTAACTTTGGCTTGAGGGAATAAGATTAGAGTATTGTTTGCTAATTGCTAATTGTTGAGTACGATGTATAGGCATGGTGACGAGTATCTATACACTAGTGTCTAGCATGATCGTGAGTCCTTATTTGTGCTTATACTAATTTTTGTTGTGACTCTTCCTTGTGTAATTGATGATTTCTATATAATGTGAAGAATATGAGAAAGAATTATGATTTATGAACCCTTTGGAGCGTTGGCTCGAATGATAAAGTAATTATTGAGTAAGAAATGAAAGAAAGAGAACGAAATGTGATTATTCCCTTGCCGGGATGTATTCGTATATTGATTACCTCCCTTGCCGGGATGTGAAAGTTATTGTTATTTTTCCTTTGCCGGGATTTAACTGTTTACTCGTGTTTCCCTTGCGGGGACTTCTATTACTGTTTGTCTATCCCCTCGCCCATTGGTTGTGATTGTTGTTTGGGTGAGGAAGAGTGATAAAGCACGAAGGTTGATGCCGTGCACGATTTGTGTTGAGAATATGTTAATGCACGAAGGAACATTTTGTTCCATGATATGATTACTAATGCAGGAAGGAGCATTTCGTGCTATAATATGAGTACTAATGCATGAAGGAACATTCCGTGCTATGATATGAGTACTAATGCATGAAGGAACATTCCATGTCATGATATGATTACTAATGCATGAAGGAACATTCCGTGCCATGATATGATTACTAATGCACGAAGGAACATTCCGTGCCATGATATTATTACTAATGCACGAAGGAACATTCCGTGCCATGATATGAATACTAATGCATGAAGGATCATTCCGTGCCATGATATGAGTGTGTATGCACGAAGGATCATTTCGTGCCATATGGTAGTTGTAAAGTTTCATTCCTTATTTATTGATTCTATATCTGGACTGTTATAGCCCCTACAACATGTTCCCCCTTCTTTGACTGGTTAATTTCTATGTTTCTACTCTATTGCATATATATATATAACTGCACAGGTTTGATTGGAAGTTCGGTCCTAGCCTCGTCACTACTTCACCAGGGTTAGGCCAGGCACTTACCAGCACATGGGGTCGGTTGTGCTGATGCTACACTTTGTGCATCTTTTTGCATAGATCCAGGTGTTGGAGCAGCATTTGACTAGCAGTAGCATTCTGGGAGCGAGCTTTCAGTCCAGGGACATTTGAGGTAGCTTTGCTGATGTCCGCAGGCCCAGAGTCCCTTTCTATTTTATTCAGTTTGTTATCATTTGTACTGAAGCAGACAGTTTTATGTTTCATTCATACCTTGTATTTAGTATTCTCTAGACGTTCGTGAGTATCGTGACACCAGTCTTGGGTAGAGGATTTTGCTAAACTTACGAATTTCTTTCAGTTAATTATATTTGAGACTTCCGCTTTATCATATTATGTTTTGTTTTCATTAAATGGAAGATAATTGATAAAAGAAGTAAATTAAGTGGCTTGCCTAGCTCCTATTAGTAGGCTCCATCATGACTCCCGAGGGTCGAAAATCCGGGTCGTGACAAGTTGGTATCAGAGAACTAGGTTACATAGGTCGCACGACTTACGTACAAACTTAGTAGAGTCTGAGGGATCGGTACGAAGACATCCGTATTTACCCCCCAGAGGCTACAGAGTTAGAAAAATTTCACTTTTGTTCTTTCTTGTCATGCAATTGTGTTTCTCAATACTGATTGTCTTTCTACTCTGTTCTTTCGATATGGTGAGAACACGTGTTTCCTCTTCTACGAGCAGCAGCTCGAGCCCCCAGCAGTAGCTCCTACGAGGGGCAGAGGGCAAGGCCAAGGCCGTGCCATAGGCCGAGGCGGGGGCAGAGCTCAGCCCCGAGTAGCAGCCCCAGAGGTGGAGCCTCATGTTGATTATGACGAGGAGGTTCCAGCCCCTGCAGCTCCGATGGGCCCAACTCAAGTCCCAGAGGGGTTTATAGCTACCCTAGTTCTTCAGGACGCTTTTGTCAGGTTGGTAGGATTTATGGAGAGCGTCTCTCGAGTGGGTTTGCTTCCAGTAGAGCAAACCACTTCTAAGGCTGGAGGAGGGGTTCAGACACCTGCTACACGTACTCTGGAGCAGGTAGCTCCCCCGGCTAAGGATCCAGTGGTTCAGCCAGCTGTGGTAGTTCAGCCAGGTATTGTGAGTCAGACCGGCGATAGAGCGACTATGTCCTCAGATACTTTGTGGAGGCTGGATAGGTTCACCAAGATCTTCACCACCACATTCAGCGGTGCTTCTTTAGAGGACCCCCAGGATTTCTTATATAGCTGCCATGAGGTTCTTCGGACTATGGGTATTGTGGAGACCAATGGGGTTGACTTTGCCACCTTTCGTCTATCTGGATCTGCCAAGACTTGGTGGAAGGACTATTGTTTAGCCAGGAAAGTAGGGACGCCATCTCTGACTTGAGACTAGTTTGCAAAGTTATTTTTGGAGAAGTTTCTCCTAGTTACTCAGCGAGAGGCTCTTTTTAGGCAGTTCGAGCGCCTCCAGTAGGGCTCTATGACAATCACTCGGTATGAGACCCGGTTCATTGATCTAGCACGCCATACTACTTTTATACTCCCCACCAAGAGAGAAAGGGTGCAGAGGTTTATTGATAGATTGATTCAGCCGATCCGTCTCTAGATGGCTATGGGAGCCGGGAGTGAGATTTCATTTCAGGAGGCGGCCAATGTTGCCCGTAGAGTTGAGATGGCTCTTACACGGGGAGGTGGTCATGGGTTAGATAAGAGGCCCCGTCATAGGGGTAGGTTCAGTTGTACCTTGTCTGGAGGTATAGATTCTTATGGTAGAGGCAATCCTCCGAGGCCTTTTCAGTCAGCTCTTCAGGTTTCTCATGGTACTTCAGACGGTCGTGGTTCTCAGCCACATTATTCTGACCAGCAGCTTCACAGTTCCCCATCAGCACTCATCAGTACCCCACCACTTCAGTGTTTTTCGGGTGGACATTCAGGCCGACAGGGTCAATAGTCTCAGCAGCCGAGGGCTTGTTACGGTTGTGGTGACCCGAGTCACATTGTCAGATTTTGCCCTCGAGCTTCGGGTAGTTGTTAGCAGTAGGGTCCTCGCCCAATGATTCAAGCACCAGGTGATGCACATGCTGCCCAGCCAGCTAGAGGCGGGGGTAGAGGTCATGGAGGTGGAGGTAGGGATCATAGAGGTGGAGCTCGGACTGCCAGAGGGAGAGGCCAGCCAGCAGCCGACTGTTCCATAGATGTGGTTCAGGGAGGTGGGGCCCAGCCTCGGTGTTATGCTCTTCGAACCAGGCCAGAGGCTAAGTCTTCAGATGCAGTTATTACAGGTACTATTCTGGTTTGTGATAGTGATGCTTCAGTGCTATTTGACTCTAGGTCTACGTATTCGTATGTGTCATCCTATTTTGCACTATACTTGGTCATGCCTAGTGATGCTTTGGGTATTCCTGTTTATGTATCTACACCGGTGGGCGATTCTATAGTGGTCGACTGAGTGCATCGTTCCTGTGTGGTAGTGTTTGAGGGTCTTGAGACCCGTTTTGATTTATTGCTCTTAGACATTGTGGATTTCGATATTATATTAGGGATGGATTGGTTGTCCCCGTATCATGCTATCTTGGATTGTCACGCCAAGACTGTGACCTTGGCTTTGCCAGATTTTCCCCGTTTGGAGTGGAGAGGGACCCCAGGGCATACCACCCACAGAGTTATTTCATATGTGAAGGCTCGACGCATGGTCGAGAAGGGGTGTTTAGCTTATCTGGCGTATGTTCGTGATTCCAGCGCAGAGGTGTTACACCTCCTTTTTACCTACACCCGCCAGGGCGTAAAGGGGTTTTTCCAATTAAAGGACAATCGAAATGGGATTTATTTATCAAAGAATCAGAGTCGCCACTTGGGAGATTAATGGTGTCCCAAGTCACCGGTTGAATCTCAAATCGAGGAAATTATTGACTCTGTTTAACAGTCCGCGATCCAAAAATCTGAGTAAGGAATTCTGTTTACCCGGGAGAAGGTGTTAGGCATTTTCGGGGTCCGTGGTTCTATAACGGTCGCTCAACTATCATATTTGTCTTATTTATCTGATTTTAAAACATGTTTTATTCTATGTACCTTTTAACTTTGAACCGCTTTTATTATTATTTTTTAAGAGAATTGCAACGTCGTGAAAACACGTCTCGAACCACGTCACATAAATGCACCCATAGTTCTCAACACATTTCGACTTTGTTGGGATTTAGATTTGGGTCACATAAATGTGCACCCGAATTTAAGAAGGTAATATTATTAAAATACGCACCTAAAGTTGCTAACGCGTTATTATTTTTGAGGTAGGCCGTGAAATTCGCTAAACGGCCCATCCCGAATTCTAAGTATTTTAATATAACCATTTAAAGAGGGCCCCGCAATTTATATATTTTTGTTTGGCGGGGCTCACCTCATTTATTATTTAAAGGCCAATCCTAAAGTAAACTATGATTTTCTATTTAATTTGTCTCTAATTATAAAAGAAATAGCTCTAAGTAATTAACATTACTAATGTCAACCAAGATTGAACCTTATGGAGTTATTTGAAAATTTGGACCTAGAGAGAAGCTCAGTCCAGCCATAGGTCTGAATAACTAATTAAGGAAATTTAACAATTTTGGGGCCTAACAGCAGGCCCATTTTATCATTTAAGTAACCCATATTATTATAGGATCAACTGAATTTAGAGATGTTAAAACTATTTAAGAAATAATGAAAAATCTTTTTTGGCAGTCAAAGGCTAAATCAGGACTACTCGTGATTCAATTTCAACTTAAATAAAACATGTTAAACCAATTCGAATTATGAGATTTGACATTAAGTAGTCATCAGGATTTAATCTTGTAATCACTTTATGGTTCTAACAACATCCAGATCAGGGATTCGAAATGGGCATCAAAAGAGAATTATAGATCCAGGACAGTTTTTAGCTCAAACCGGTATCTATATGACCAATTATTGAGGATTTTCTCTGATTCAGGATCAGTGAAATCTCGATTAACTACAGTCTAAACAAACTGTTCTGCAACCATCAAATTGGTAACATTAAACAACCAAACCACATGCAAAATTCATTATGATCATAAGAAGGAACCAAATTAGTTTACCAGTCTACAGTCCAAACAATTCCGATTATTTGCAATATCTAATTATTCATATTCTACCTATTCTAATCTAGGAACATATGCCAGATAGAAATAACAAACACAGCCAACTCCTATTTCATCTAACACTAATATGAAGACTAATTTCAGTTCAGTCAATCTATTAAACGTAGGCGTTCATGGACTGAGTACAAATAATCCAAATAATCAAATACAGTCTAAGCAATCACGTTATAGTCCAGTATGATAGAATACAATATGGTAAAGCAACGAATAAAGCTATAACAGAATGAGGCTTCAATTTCATTTCAATTTCAAATTGGAGATCTACATTCCGATGGGTTTAGGATGTGTACCTTATATTTAGACATTAAAAATGAAGAAGAAGTGGAGGTCAGCAGCAGCAAATGTCACATAACATCTCAAAATTTGAGTTCACAGCTTTAGCAAACAGATCAGCACTAATCCAGAAGTGCATTCAGAGAAGGACAGTACCAATAGCTAACTAAATAAACTTGAAGAAACCCAAACAGACTAAGAACTAAACCCAGAACAACTTCTGAAATCAATATACAATAAAACTAGACTAAAATAGCCTCAATTGAACCCAAACCCACTCGAGATGCACCCAGGAACCTCCAGAATGTTTCAGTAAATAGACTATAGGCTAAATGAAGCAAATTAGACACTGAAGTTCAAAATCAACTTGAAACTTTCAATGGAACAGTATTTTTGGATTTTTTTATTTGTTTTTGGTTTTTGAAGAACTAGATCTAGAATGTGGATTTGAAATTCAAACTTGAAAACTCAGATTTTCACAGAATGGATTTTGGGGGGTATTTAGAGGCTAAAAACTTGTTAATGAAGGCAAGGGGGCTGCCTTTTATAGGCAAATTTCAGGGGGAAGCTTCTAGATCCCCCTCACACTTTTCCCCCTCTTTTATTTTCAGATTTTATCCCTTAGCCCCTAATTTACTAACTTCTTTTCCAATTTATCCTACTATATTTACTTAAATTGCAAATGAAACCCTATTCTAGAGTATTCTAGAGCTTCCAAATTCAGTTGCTATCCTGTTCCCTAAGTAAACTACCCTTACTGCCCTTGTGCTACCCATGAAATTACTAACCTAGTTAAACAAACCTCAACCCTAGTTAAAGATCATCAACTATAACCAAACACTCCCTAAAAGGATTAATCCATCTAACGAACTAATTCTAATTAGAACTGAGATTAACTCTAATTGAACTATGTTCCAAGGCTGGTAATAATGAACAAATTAAAATTGTAACCCTAAGATACTAAAATCAACTTAACAAGAACAAAATCACTGAAAAATCAAACCCTAATTTAATTCAAGAATGAAAGCCAAATCAGACCAGAAATTGTAACAAAATAACTCACCGATTCAAATAAAAAATCAAAACACATCAAGACAAGACGAAAAAAATAATCAGATCAAATTAATACTAAAATAGATGAGATACTGAGATGAACAAGAACAAACGAAAATCAGGAAATTAATGCCTATAAAAATTTGCAGATAAAACACAAACAAGGAGAATTTAAACAAAACTCTGACTAATAATTATCAAAAACAAACAAAAGAAATAATCAAATAAGAAGAAGAGACCTTACCGCTTTAGCCTCGACCACGATTGACTTTCCTATTTCAACCATAGGATAATATCAATCGACTGTTCTTAGTCAAGAATAGTCAAATAACCTTATTCCACGATGAAATTGAGTCCACAACTCGTGAAGAAATTGAAGAAGAAACGATAACCGCCCAGTTCGTGATTTTAGATTAGATATTCGAGAAGCTTACGGCATATTTGAAGTAAAAGGGGTGTGGATCTATGATGTGGGGGTAGAGGTGCACCTACGGTGTAAGTTTGGTGAGGTTTGAGTGGAGGCGCCGCCGGTCGCGGTGGTCGCGGCGTTATTTGGAGAGTTTGGGTGATATTTGGAGGAAAGTGATGGTGGATACGGAATGGGGAGGTGAAGGAGAGGAGACGGTGTAATTTTGTGTGTCATTGGACAACCGTCACCGTCGTGGGCGATTTCCGACGGCGGAGTTAGGGCGGAGCCGGCGGAGGTGAAGGGGTACGAGGAAGAAGACCCTGTCTCTAGGGTTTTTCCTAATTCAGACACTTTATATAAAAATCAAATTCCATTAGGGCCGTTGGATTGGAGATGATGGACGACCCAAATTTATCGACGCCAAACAACGTCGTTTTGCCTATCCAATGGGCAGGCCGGGTGGCTTGGGGTTTGGGCCTGGTATTGGCGCTGGTTTGGGGAAGGGACTCGTTTGGGCTGAGCAAATTTGGCCCAAAAAACGTGGACCAGCTTATTTATTATTTTTTTCCTTTTCTTTTTCAAACAAAACAAATTAAATCCCTTTTTTCCCTTTTCAAAATTTAATAAAAATCCAAATTAATTCCCTAGACTAAGATAATTAATTCCTAAAAATTGATTAAGTCGTAATTTAAAGTAGACTCATGACAAATTCAACAATTAATAGTAAAAAATGCAAAATGAACTATTTTTTTATTTTCTTTATTATTTTTTGTAGTATTGATCACTAATTAATCCTAAAATGCGACATTAACCATACATGAAAATGCCAAGTATTTTTGTATTTTTCATGAATTAATCAATAATAAACGCGTACAAACAAATACAAACCATTAACAAGAAATGCCACCAAAATCCATAAAATTGCAAATAATGAAAAGAAGTTATTTTGTTTTGAATTTATGGGAGTAATTCATATACGGCGGAAATCACGTGCTCATAGCTGCCCCTCTTTACTTGGGAACACGCAGAGTTCTCAGGCAAAGATAAGTGAGCGGATACGAGCGATTTTTAACCGTTTGAATACTCCGTGTGAAGCATTTTTGAAAACAGTCTGACTGAACCATGCTTATGAGCTTTCCTACATATCCTTGGCTAAAAGGAATCAGGCCAGTGTAGTTCGGGGATGTCTGGTAGCTGGGACTACCATAAATCTGTGATTTCACTGCTGTTGCTGCTGCTACTGTTTGCTGAACTCCCTTATTACACCATGTCAAAATAAAGAAACTAACCTAAACTATGATCTACGAATTACAAAAATCCTATCTAAATTCTTCAAACTTGCTCTTGTATTTCTTGTTGCCTTGTTGTCTTGCATCCTCTTGGTGAAATCCATTGTTGCCACTTTGAATTGTAAACTGATATGTTTTTCCTTTTCTTCAAACTGCTGAACTTGAAAATATTCCTCTGTTATACGGGCGGGCTCCCGACTTCAAAACTTGAAAATAAATGCCTCTGTTCTCACGGGCGGGCTCCCGACTTCAAAACTTGAAAATAAATGCCTCTGTTCTTACGGGCGGGCTCCCTACTTCCAAACAAGAAAAATAAATGCCTCTGTTCTCATGGGCGGGCTCCTGACTTCAAAACTTGAGAATATATACCTCTGTTCTTACGGGCGGGCTCCCGACTTCAAAACTTGAAAATAAATGCCTCTGTTCTCACAGGCGGGCTCCCGACTTCAAAACTTGAAAATAAATGCCTCTGTTCTACGGGCGGGCTCCCGACTTCAAAACTTGAAAATAAATGCCTCTGTTTTTACGGACGGGCTCCCGACTTCCAAACTTGAAAAATAAATGCCTCTGTGCTCACGGGCGGGCTCCCGACTTCAAAATTTGAGAATATATGCCTCTTTTCTTATGGGCAGGCTTCCGACTTCAAACCTTGAAAATAAATTCCTTTGTTCTTACGGGCGGGCTCCCAACTTCAAAACTTGAAAATAAATGCCTCTGTTCTCACGGGCGGGCTCCCGACTTCAAAACTTGAAAATAAATGCCTCTGTTCTACGGGCGGGCTCCCGACTTCAAAACTTGAAAATAAATGCCTCTGTTCTCCAGGAGGGCTCCTGATTTCAACAAAACAAACAAAACAAAGAAAACTTCCCTACCCCAGTTTGGAAGGTGGGTACATGGGTGAGTGTTAACTGAATCATTATGCTGCCAACTATTGCTAAGAATCTGAAAGCTGAATCCTATTATCCAGGTAGGTCCTGACAACTCCTAATTGAATCTTATCCTAAACATGCAAACTTTGATACCAACTTATATTCCCCTATGCTACTCATGATTATCTTGTATTTTGATCAAACCCCACTTTACGGTCAAACCTGATTATTTCTTGTTTTTTCCTTATGGAGAATTCCTCAGAAACAACCGAACTTTCAGCCCCTGTTTCAATCAAAGAAAATTATGTCAGATTAAAATAGTAGTTAATTGATGGCATTCTTTCAGAAAATCCTTCCACTACATTGCTCTGTTTCAACTGGCTTCCCCGAACTGGCCATGCATCGCTTGACTTTCTGCCTGACTTTCAACCCCCTAGCCTTTGACAAACCAAGTGTTCTATACCCATGATGTTGTTTCACCTCTGACCCCTTCATCTTAACCTTCGTGTTTCCCATGACATTACCAAATTATTCCACCGATGAAACTTCCGGTGGTTCCCTGTATTTCACCTTACATCCTGTTGTCTTTAATATGTTCTGACCATGCCGTGCTATGTAATTTTGGGAACTGGTAGTGAGATTTGAAATCCCTTTCCACTTGCTTTGAACAAAACTAACATTGAAAAATCTTTAGACAGATAAACCCCAAAAGAAAATGAAATGCAATGATTTTACGAGTTAAGGATACGAAGAATCCAAAACCGGATGACTGCTAAAAAGAAAACGAAAAGAAACTTATCTAACCGGAATAGCTGCTACCAATGGTCATGACATGCGTTTCGGACTAATCGGCCCGATCTATTCAACCAATCCATTTCCACTTGCCATTCCTCATTGCCCCAGAATTTCTATGACCTTGACCTTGTTCATCATGTGATGTCTTGAAATAGTCCCATTTGTCTTCTTCTCAACTCACTTTCGCCTCAAGGTGCCCGTGAGGGTTTTCACCAATAAGACTCTCTCATTTTTATTTCTCTCAACTCCCGTCGCCTTATGGTGCCCGTGAGGATTTTCACCAATAAGACTCTCTGATTTTTTAATTACTCCTGCTTGGACCAGAGTGTTGGCCCAAACATGAATTACCTTTACCTGCTTGACTTGGCATTTCTTAAAGACTGATCGGAAGGTCTTTCTTTAGACCGTAATGTGGGCTTTTGGACGGTGTTAGAAAGAAAGGGTATAAAAGGCTCAAAAACAATTCAAAATGGGTTAACATTACAACTTTAGGAATCAGATCTCTCACAACAACCGTAACTTCTGCCCCAGTTTCTTGCTTGGGGATTTTTGGATTTTTATTTTGGTATGACTGAACCTTAGAGAGGCTGCCTATGCACCCTTTCGGGATCAAGTCAAACGTAGTTCACGTCATAGAAACTACGTTGTTGTGATTTTCTTTCTCTTCTTTTCTTTCTGTTTTTCTGTTTCTTCTTTTCCTTACTTTTCCATTTTTCTTTTCTTTTCTTCTCTATTCTTTCTCTTTTTCTTCCTTTTTTCTTTTTTTTTTCCTTCTTTTTCTCTTTTTTTCTTCTTTTTTTGCTTATATTCCGCACTTGCATTTCTGAATTATGCCATTGATTTCGACAGAGGGGCACGAAAGAAAACAAATAAGGCTCAAAGGGGATGACAAGGGATAAAGTGTTTAGATAGCAGAACAAAATGCCTTCGTCATTTCAATCTTCAAAATATGCAAAATATAAACAATTATAATCAAAATAAAGAAATCATACATAGTATCTCTTGACTGCATCGGAATTGATAGCCATTTCTACACATCTTCCTTCCACATCTGTCAAATATAGTGCACCATTAGACAATACTCTGGTTACAACAAATGGCCCCTGCCAAATTGGGGCGAACTTTCCTTTTGCTTAAGCCCAATAAGGCAAAATACGTCTCATCACTAACTGCCCCACTTCAAACTTCCTCGGACGCACTTTCTTGTTGTACGCTCTTGCCATTCTTTGTTGATACAATTGGATATGACACAGTGATGCCAATCTTTTCTCATCGATCAAACTCAATTGTTCCAAGCGGGTTTTCACCCATTCATCATCATCGATTTCAGCCTCCGCGATAATTCGAAGGGACAAGATTTCTACTTCTGCGGGTATCACTGCTTCGGTGCCATACACCAACGAATAAGGAGTCGCCCCTACTGAAGTACAAAAAGTGGTGTGGTATCCCAGTAATACAAAAGGCAACTTTTCATGGCACTGTCTAGAACCCTCTACCATTTTCCGAAGTATCTTCTTTATATTCTTGTTGGCCGCCTCAACCGCACCATTCGCCTTAGGGCGGTATGGAGTAGAATTGCGATGTGTAATCTTGAACTGCTCACGTCTCTTTCATCAAATGACTATTGAGATTATCTCCATTGTCTGTAATGATCACCTTTGGTATCCTAAACCGAAATATAATGTTTGATTGCACAAAATCCACCACAGCTTTATTCATTACGGACTTGAACGTTTTGGCCTCTACCCACTTGGTAAAATAATCTATGGCCACTAGAATGAACCTGTGCTCATTTGATGCTGCTGGCTCAATTGGCCCAATGACATCCATGCCCTATGCAACAAAAGGCCACGGTGCGGACATCATGTGTAATTATGAAGGTGGAGAATGAATCAAATATCCATGCACTTGGCATTGGTGACATTTGCATACATAACTGATGCAGTCCAGCTCCATAGTAAGCCAATAATACCCCGCCCGGAGAATCTTCTTTGCTAGAACGTACCCGCTCATATGCGGTCCGCAAACTCTGGAATGTACCTCAATCATGATAGCTGTGGCCTGCCTCGTATCAATGCATCTTAACATCCAGAGATTTGGAGTTCTTTTGTACAACACTCCTCCACTAAGGAAGAACCTGCTTGCCAACCGTTGAATTGTTCTTTTCTTTTCACATGTGGCTTGTACCGGAGACACACCCATCCCGATATATTCTTTGATGTCATGAAACCATGGCTCACCGTCAAGTTCCTATTCCACCACATTACAGTAAGCATACAGATCGCGAACCTGAATCTGCAAAGGGTCCACATAAGCCTTATCCAGATTATGCAACATTGTTGCCAAAGTAGCCAATGCATCGGCAACCTCATTATGAATCCTTGGAATGTGCCTGAACTCTATTGACTGAAACCGTTGACAAAGATCATGCAAACATTACCGGTACGGTATAAGCTTCAAGTCTCGTATTTCCCATTCTCCTTGAATTTGGTGTACCAGTAGGTCCGAGTCACCTATGACCAAGACTTCCTAGACACCCATATCTACCGCTAACCTTAGGACCAAGATACATGCCTCATATTCTGCCATGTTATTAGTACAATAGAAGCGAAGCTGAGCTGTAACAGGGTAGTGCTGCCCTGTTTCAGAAATAAGTACTGCTCATATACCCACGCCTTTCGTGTTTGTAGCCCCATCAAAGAAAAGTTTCCATCCTGGCTTCTCGACTTGTTCCAACTCCTCAATCTGTATCACCTCTTCATTAGGGAAATTTTTTTTCAAAGGTTCATAATCTTCATCAACTGGATTCTCGGCCAAATGATCTGCCAAGTCCTGTGCTTTCATCGCAGTCCGAGTCACATAGACAATGTCGAACTCCGAAGAAAAATCTGCCACTTTGCAAGCCTCCCCGTGGGCATAGACTTCTGAAAAATATACTTCAATTGATCCAAGAGATATGAGGTAAGTAGTACAAGCAGACAAATAATGTTTCAACTTCTGTGCGACCCAATTTAGGGCGAAACATGTCCACTCGAGATGAGTATACTTAACCTCGTAAGATGTGAACTTTTTGCCGAGATAATAGATAGCCTGCTCTTTTCTACCAATAACATCATGCTGCCCCATTACACAGCCAAATGAATTATCCAAAACCGTCAAATATAGAATCAAAGGCCTCCATAGTTCTGGCGGGACCAACACGGGTGGGTTTGACAAATACCCCTTTATCTTATCAAAAGCCTCCTGAAATTCATCTGTCCACTTGACTGCAGCATTTTTCTTTAACAGTTTGAAGATCGGCTCATAAGTTTTCATGAGTTGAGCAATGAACGTGCTGATATAATTCAATCTCCCCAACAAACTCATTACCTCAGTTTTGTTCCTCGGAGGTGACAATTCCTGAATAGCTTTGATCTTAGACGGGTCTAGTTCAATACTGCGACGGCTGAATATAAATCCTAACAACTTTACAGACGGCACACTGAAAGCACATTTTGTAGGATTAAGCTTGAGATTGTACCTTCGAAGCCTTTGGAAAAACTTCCTCAGATCCCTGACATGGTCAGACTGCTTTCTAGACTTCACAATCACATCATATACGTACACCTCAATTTCCTTGTGTATCATATCATGGAATATTGTCATAATTGCCCTCATATAGGTTGCCCCAGCATTTTTCAAACCAAACGTCATAACGCGATAACAGTATGTTCCCCACGGCGTGATGAATGCAGTCTTTTCTGCGTCTTCCTCGTCCATTAAGATCTGATGATAACCCGCGTAACAATCCACAAAAGAACCAATCTCATGTTTGGCACAATTATCAATCAATATGTGGATGTTCGGCAGTGGGAAATTGTCTTTTAGACTTGCCTTGTTAAGATCCCGATAATCAACACACACCCTGGTCTTGCCATCCTTCTTCGGCACAAGCACAACATTAGCTAACCAGGTGGGATACCGAGTGACCCGAATGACTTTCGCATTGAATTGCTTGGTGGTCTCTTCTTCGATCTTTACACTTATATCTATTTTGAACTTTCTCAGCTTTTGTTTGACAGAAGGGAGTGCCGTGTCAGTAGGCAATTTGTGAACCACTAAATCAGTGCTTAGGCCCGGCATATCATCATACGACCATGCAAAAATATCCTTGTACTCAAACAATGCTTTGATTATCTCCTCCTTGAGTTGTGGTTCCAGATGAACACTTATTTTAGTTTCACGGACATTTTCTTGGTCCCTTAGATTAACTACTTCTGTGTCATTTAGGTTAGGTTTGGGTTTTCCCTCAAAGTGATTTAATTCCTTACTAATTTCTTCGTAGGCCTCATCATCATCATATTCCACCTCATCATCGCACTCAATTTCTTGTATTATTATTTCCGAGTTAGATTGGCTATTAAGACTGGGCTGAAGATTCCTCATGCATGTCATGTCATTGATATCAGCATAAAAAGAACTATACAGAAAAAGAAAAGAAAATGGAAACAAAATTAGGAATGAAGAAAGAAAGACAATTGCATTTCATTGAATATAAAGATAACAGGGCTTAACACATCCAATCGGACGGAACATAGTATCTGAATTACAAACCCTGGAATAATCCAGACAATAAAAGAAAATCAAAACCCACTACCAAGACTCCCTCCGAGTAGGATAGGGAGTAGTTTCCCAGTTGTTGACTTTTGCACGCGGTCTGACGAACTGCACATCTGCCTTACTTGGCCCTTACCTGGCCTCAACCATGTTAACCTCAGCGAACACCCTTTCAAACCCTTTATCCAAGTCCCCATCTGCACCAATTAATGACCCTGTAACCTTGGACAGCAAATGCTTTTTGATGCCTGGGTTGACAAAAGATTTGGACAGGCGCGGGATTGGCTTGGGAAGGACCCATGCCCTCTTCTTCATCTTGCGGGCCCGTCTTACATATGCAGCAGTAGGCTTGAACCCTAATCCGAAAGTATCTAGATTCTTGGGAAGTGAGACGGGCTGTACAATGCCCTGAAGATCAGCACCCAGACCTTTGCCCGGTATGAAACCACTTTTTAACATTTCCGAGGCCACTATGACAGTTGCGGCTGCTATTCTAGGAGCTGGGATGCTTTCCCCTCCGGGATCTTTTCCACCGAGACTGTATCAAAGAATTGGTAAACCCACATCCCCTTGTCATCATCAGCTTCTATGAAAGGCATAATGGCATCACTTAAAGCGCACATATTATCCTCACCATGCACTACAATTTCCTGCTGGTCCCACTCGAATTTGAACATCCGATGCAAGGTAGATGGCACTACTTTTGCTGCATGAATCCAGGGTCGGCCTAACAAGAGATTGTAAGAAACAGCCACGTCGAGTACCTGGAATTCCATAGTAAATTCAACCGGTCCTATTGTCACTTCCAATACTATGTCCCCTGCTGTGTTCTTTCCTCCTCCATCAAATCCTCAAACGCAAATTCTATTCTTGTGGATTCTTTCACTGTCCGCCTTTAGCTTGTCCAGGGTGGATAGAGGGCAAATGTTTGCACTGGACCCATTGTCAATCAGCACCCGGATGACCACAGAGTCTTCGTATTTTATCGTGAGGTACAGTGCTTTATTATGCTCAGTGCCTTCCAACGGTAGCTCATCATCAGAGAATGTAACCCTACTGACCTCGAAAATCTTATTTGCTACTTTCTCCAAATGGTTCACAGAAATCTTATCCGGAACATGGGCTTCATTCAGAATCTTCATCAATGCCCGGTGATGCTCGTCTGAATGGATCAATAATGATAGTAATGAGATCTATGCTGGGGTCTTTCTCAACTATTCTATGATGGAATAATCTTGCGCCTTCATCTTCTTTAATAATTATTCAGCTTCTTCTTCAGTCACGAATTTCTTTATGGGCACTGGATTATCTTTGGCAATTTTAGCTTTACTCAATTCCTCAGGGGCGAAACATCTTCTAGAATGAGTCAGCCCATGAGTTTCACAAACTTCTTCATTAACTTCCTTTCCTTTATACATTACTGTCACCCAATCGTAATTCCATGGTACGGCCTTCTCACTGGTTATTGGCAACTGAATCACTGGCTTGATAACAACCGGCTCCATGCGAACACCTTTTACGATCACCACGGGCTTGGCCACTGCTCCCGGCACCACCACTTTAGCCGGTTCTTGCTGTCGACGCCCCCCTTTTTCCTCCCCTTCTTTGAAAAAGATAAAGAAATCGTGTTTACGATATTATGGACAAAACAACTCTTATTCCCTTTTGAGGAATTGGGCTACGGAGTTTGAAGAGTCGCCACCTAATGATTATAGTGCATTAGGACACTTTAAAGAGAAGAAGCCATTTTGAAAGAAAACCAGAGTTCAGGTAAGGGCTTGAGATTATCTCGAGGGGAAGGCGTTAGGCACCCCTCAAGATCCACTAGTGTGATTCCCGGCCATGCTTTAATTGTGACTTTAAAAGAAAGGGAACATGTAAGGTTTGCACATAGCAATTACAGATAAGTTTGAAAGTTTTAGGAAAAAAAATGACATAAATGATTAAAACAAGGATTAATTGGAAGGAAACATAATTTTAAGAAAAACATTATACACAAATAAAGAAAAGGAAAAGGGTCCTAGGTTTAAATACAATATGGATCACATTAATGCAAAACCCAGCAATCACTCCTCAAAAGAGGGGTCTCACGAGATATTAGCGCACCGGTCATGATCTCCATATTCTACCTTTCCCACCCCGTTAAGGTATTTAAACGTGTGGATTGGTCACGAGTGCTTATTGCATGCTATTACCCATCCCATCTTATAGGTCCTAGAGGGTGTTTTAGGACCACTATTCCTATAAGGTGAGGACTAGGTTGAACCCTTAGGTTTAAAGGCAAAAATACTAAGCGACATAAAAAAACAAGTAGGACTTCATATAAGGGATCACGTAAAGGCATGTAAAAGGCTCAAATACCCTTCCACGAATAGACATACATTTAGCATGCCTCAATCACATTTAAGGTCTAAGGGAGTGAGAGTTTAAAATCTGGAATATTCGAAAATAGATTAGCATAGAAGCTGAAAGTTTGGGCAGAATTTGGTAGGAGAGTTGGAAAAACTGAAGGTGAAGCAGTAAAATACGTATCATTTAGGAATAAAAGAAAACAGTTTTTTTTCAAACACAGTTAAGACCATATACGTATGCAGTACCTTACGAACATGAGAACAATTTTCGACAGATAGGGCAGAAAACATAAAGCACCAGAGAAAGAGGAGTAAATACATTAATATTAAACACATTCACAGAAGCCGTTTAAAAGCACAGTACTCTGCTCTTTTTAAAAAAATAGTAGTTAAGATTCAGATTGAAAAACAACATATAGCGGGACATAAAAGTTATTCAGTATTGCAAAAAGAAAGAGAGAATACTGAATATATTAGTGTAAAAAATATAGCCTTTGAAAATTAAAGAGGTCGTAATAAGTTTTTAGGGAAAACAGTAATCCAGTCTTGGACTGGAAAAGTAACTTGGTTGAAAGCATATAGGTGAAAAAGTAAGGCAGGAATTTAGTAGTAAAACCAAATGGTCTTCAGGGAGGCAAACAAATTTGGGCAACTTAAAGAGGTCTAATGGCTTAGACTTAAGACGATTAATCAATTTTATCCGGCCTAAGGCTTGCCTAGGCGTTAGAACAGAAAACGGACATGCACATCATTTTTTTTTAGTTTTAGAGAAAACCCATTAACCAGCCTGATGTGATTGAATAACTAATGAGATGGCCAAAACATTGCAAGTGGACTCCTAATTGCATGATATCTAATGCACATAATAGTCCTAAGACATGATATCTAAATGCAGTAGTAGAGATTTTAATTATTAACTGATTATGGTTATGAAAAATAACAGACTGAAAGCAAAGGAACCTAGGAGCAGGATTTCTATTGCATGAATAGGTAAGTAAAATTCTATAGACATGTTCTCTACCCGTACCCTTAAATAAACATGCATAACCCTCCCCAAATTCACTATAAAACCCCATTGTTCTGTACAAGTTATTACAGATCAAATAATTAAATTACAGTAGTGAAGAGTAAAATAAGAAATTATTCTATAGGGAGCCTTCAGCCAGGCCCAAATCTCCAACCTCACTCCTTTCGAATTTCACAGCCTTTACCAAGAGTTTGGGTGCAACAAAGTTCCCTAGGGGTCCCTTTGGACCCTGGACAATACCAGACACCCAAGACAAATCATCATTGACAAGTCCAAGTGTGGAATTGCCAGCCTTGTGCATCAAAGTTAAGTGGGTACTCAAGGTACCCAAAGCAATGCTTTCACTAAGGGGGCAGAACCTAAATTCTAAGAGTAGTGTGATTGTGATGGAATTTGAAGGAGTTGAGTTGGAAAAGGTTTTACATGAAGGACAATTTTGAGAGAAAAGTAATTAATTGAGTTCAAAAATAGTTAATATGGGTCCACTTTTGAAAGCAAAGAGTCACACAGTATTCAGAGAACACAAACAGGGGAAGGTGGAAAGGGAACAAATAACTCACAAGCAAGAACAATAAACATCAAAGAGAAGTACTTCAGAATAACCAGGCATGTTTCAAACAAAGGGGTAAGGGTCTTAACAGCATTAGATTGACAGATTCACACATCAGGAAAAGATTCAGGGTTACTTAATAGCTAAAAAGGTCCTGAATACATGCTAATAGGGTACAGGGGTGAGGGGGAATAAGGAGAAACATGCAGTAAACAAGCACAGGCATGCCAGACTATATTAATCAGCACAAAGGCATGCTAATTATAGTAAGAGCAACAAAACCATAAGTAGAAGAATGCAAGAAACAGAAGGAAGTGTAACACAAATAGAAATATATTGCTTTTGGGGATGTAAATCAAATAGGATACATACCAGTTGAAAATAATATAACACAGAGTAATAGTGAGCAATAATGTGCAGGGAAGTGAGCAATAGCGCACAGAGAGTATGCAGAGAAAAGGGCAGCGGTATGTAAAGAAGTGAGCAACAGGTAGACCAAAGCAAGCAACACAGTAGAGGCCAGCAGGTTGGTAAAAGTGACCAGGATCACTCAATCTTGGCTTTCAGGAAATTGAGTAATTAGCATTCAATAGGAAAGTGAAAGAAGTTGTGTAGAAACAATAGAGAGCACCAAATTTGTTTGTGTGAAAGAGAGAGAGTTCAGAGTAATGAGTTTATTTGTGTCTTATGTGTGAAGAGAACATGAGTACTTATAGTTTTTTTTTTTTGAAAATAGTAGAGAATAGGGTAGTAGGTATAGAATTATAGAAACAGTACCAAATTGACTCAATCATAGGACTTAATTCAATTAAATCAGGGATTCATGATTCGAATTGGAGTACAGGTTATCAAGTAAGGAAAAGAATCAGTCAGATGACTGATTTTACCATAGTAAAAAGTAGTATGCAATAAGGGCTAGATACACAATGCTTCAAACAAGGAAAGTATATGCTGAATACTTAAAAAAATATGTTTAAGTGCACAAATATGGTAAGCATGTAAATTAACTCTGAAATTAGTCAAAGAATCACGGACAAGACCAAAATCAGAGGGAATCAACACCAAGTATAGAAAGCAACTCACAAGTAAGGAAACAATTTGAAAAATCAATGTAAGAACCCTTAAGGAAAACACATACAAATCAGGAATTCAAAGAGATGCTAGGAATTAACAGAATATTAAGTAAAGAGAAGCATTTAAACTTATTTAAACACAATAGTCTCAAAATTAAGAACCCTAGGTAAGAAATCACATAAAATAGCAGGGAGTCGGAACACTAGCAAAGGTCTAAAGCATGGAACTCAGAAACAAACAGATTTATAATATAATCAAGCACACAATCATAGGAATAATCACATAACACTCAAAGAAACAGAAAGTGTAGTGATTTTAGAAGGGGTCGAAAACCCTAGTTTTGAAAAGAGGAATAAGAGCGTTTAAAAACTTGAACTAATCGAAGGTATCGAGTAATAAGTAGTGTAGAACACAAAGATTAAACCAGCAATTGTCTAAAAAGACATGGATTAAGAGATTTAGGCAAAAATTAGGGTTTGCAATAAAATCAGTGAGATGAGAAACCTGGCCGCGAAACTCGTTAATAATGGAGTTTAAAGCAATATCGGACCAAAACCCACCGGAGAAAGGCCAGAGATATCCAAGCGAGGTTTCCAGGGACCGCCTTTCATGGTGGAAGCTTCTGGGGCTTCAAGGCTCAGAGAGAAGTAAAGAGACGAGGTTTCATGGCGGCTAGAGGTCGAGAGAAGTGAGGATGGAGTTGGCCGGAGAGGCGATGAAACCCATCGGAGAAGAAAGAGAGAACTAGAAGGTTCTAGAGAGAAGGGAGAGCAAATGTTAGAGAGAGATAGAGACCGGTCTCTTTGCAAATGAGGGGTCAAGGGTGGGGGTCGTTTGATTTAGTTTAGGTAATATAATCTGGGCCGTTGATCTCATTTGATCAACGGCTCAGATTGAATCAAGGCTGGGTCGGGCTAATGGGTCAGGTCTAAATTGGAATGTGGGCTCGCTGAATTGGGTATAAAATTAGGGTGAATTGAGGCTAAAATTGAAATAGAAATGGGCCAGTTCTTAAATAGCCACTTTCTCTCCTTTTTAATTAATTAAAATAGTTAAAAATAATTTAAAAACAAATTAAAAACACTGAACTAGTTAATAATATATAAACAATAATCTAACAAATTAGGAATAATTTTACAATCACAAAATACAATTAATTACAAAATAGGCTACAATTGCAATTATATACAATTTGGCTTAAAAGATGCCAAATAAATTTGTGAAAATATGAAAAAATCATATTAATTATGTTTTGATATAAATATGAGGATAAAATAGGTTATTCACTAAAACGATAATTTTTGGGAATAATTTTGGGATTTTTGTGGTATTAAAATAGGCGTTAAAATTGGTTTTAAAATTCGTTAAAATACCAAAACTCATGGGTGTGCTCATATATGCACATATATACTATTTTGGAAGTATCTTGGGGTATAAGAAATAAATAGGGAAAAATTGGGTATCAACAGCTTCCCCTCTTTACCCGAGGAGGATGAAAGAGTTGTCGGATAAAGATAAGATGGCCAATTTTGATCGAAAATGGCGATTGTAAAAGAATTCTGACCGCACTCTGGTTTCTGAGCTGCCTACATATCCCTTACAGGAATCAGGTCATATGTAGTTCGGGAACCATTGATGGAATTTGTCGATGAAGACTCGAAAAGACGGACACGATGGTTAAGTTTGAAGAGACATTTAGAATCAAACGGGTGGAGGAAAACCGGAGCGGGATCGCTCCTACTGAGATGGCCGTTCGCTAGTCGGTGTACCTGTAGATGAGCAGATGCGCATATCGTGCGTAATTTAAACATGATGCAAGTTCCCGTTTGGACCATGAATGCTGCCTTTGGACGGTTAGGATGACGTCCTCAGACTATGATGTCCAGGGCCATGAAGAGCATAAAGTAAAGATTCGCAGGCCATGAAATGACGTTCTCGGGCTATGCAGATGGTGCCTCCGAACTAGGACGCCTTTGAATAGGTTGGCGATCTCTCAGCCCATGAGAAGGTGGCAATCTTTCAACCAAATAAATGCAAAGGATGGCAATTTTTCAGCCAGAGCGAGAATTTAAATTGCAGGTGGCGATATTTCAGCCGTTCGAAGAATAAAAAGTGGAGATATTTCAGCCATGCAGGAGACAGAGCTTAGTCTCGAAAGGCAGATAAGTAGCCTTATGCAGGATGGAGGTAGAGCTTAACCTCGAAAGGCAAAAATGTAGCCTTATGCAATGTAGATGGAGACAAAGATTAGTCTCGAAAGGTAGATAAGTAGCCTTATGCAGGATGGAGGTAGAGCTTAACCTCAGAAGGAAGAAAATAGCCTTATGCAAAATGCAGATGGAGACAGAGCTTAGTCTCGAAAGGCAGATAAGTAGCCTTATGCAGGATGGAGGTAGAGCTTAACCTCGGAAGGCAGAAAATAGCCTTATGCAAAAACGCAGATGGAGACAGAGCTTAGTCTCGAAAGGTAGATAAGTAGCCTTATGCAGGATGGAGGTAGAGCTTCACCTCGGAAGGGAGAAAAGTAGCCTTATGCAGGATGCAGATGGAGACAGAGCTTAGTCTCGAAAGGTAGATAAGTATCCTTATGTAGGATGGAGGTAGAGCTTAACCTCGGAAGGCAGAAAATAGCCTTATGCAAAATGCAGATGGAGATAGAGCTTAGTCTTGAAAGGCAGATAGGTAGCCTTATGCAGGATGGAGGTAAAGCTTAACCTCGGAAGGCAGAAAATAGCCTTATGCAAAATGCAGATGGAGACAGAGCTTAGTCTCGAAAGGCAGCTAAGTAGCCTTATGCAACAATGCAGAAAATGTAAACAGTGAATAGTAATGAAATTTTCTTAGGTGACAGCTGATTGTGATATCGTGGCTGCTGGGGATGTTAGGTGTAGATAGTAACTTTGCGAATGCGTGATTGTTCCTCACTCCTGAAGAGAACGAGTGTGTGAATGTATTCAATAATTTGTGACCTGGGGTGCCTGCATTCAAAGAAAAATCATGAGTTTTGTAGAGGGGAAAGGTTAGTTTGTATCCCCTGTCCCTTGACGTCACGTATAATTGGGGGTAGCGTTGCTAAATAACAGTGATGCGAATGATATTAAGGCATGATTTAGTAAATATAATGTAAATATAAATTTGAAAAACGGTTTTATTTTGGATGAACCAACAACTGCAATGTGGTTCAAGACACGGCAACCTCGCTTGTTCCAGAATTTTGAGGGTCCTCCTCAAAATTTTGCCCCAGTTTACTCGGCTAGTGCTGCTGACGGCTGTGCTGAATAACTGAACGTGGATCGATTCCAGAATTTTGAGGGTCCTCCTCAAAATTCTGCCCCAGTTTACTGTGTCGGCACTGATGAAGAGACTGATAAATTGACTTCGGAATTTTGAGGGTCCTCCTCAAAATTTTTCCCCAGTTCCAATATCGGGAAAAATGGAATATTTATTAAAATGTGACCGAACCCATAGGGCTGCCTACGTATCCCCTCTTAAACGGAAATTAGGTCAGGCGTAGTTCAAATTACATCATGAAGAAAAACATGTGATCAAATGTAGTATCTTTTTACTGCGTCTGAGTTGATCGGCTTCGGCCAGACTTCTCCGTCCATTTCTGCGAGAATAAAGGCTCCTCCAGTTAGAACTCGGTGAACCATGTACGGACCCTGCCAATTGGGAAAGAACTTTCCTTTGGCTTCATCTTGATGTGCAAATATTTTCTTTAATACCAGTTGTCCCGGTGTAAACTTCCTTGGTTTGAGTCTTTTGTTGAAAGCTCTGGACATTCTATTCTGATATAACTGACCGTGGCAAACTGCATTCATTCTCTTTCCGTC
>MU775013.1:0-37055 GCA_026770625.1 Nicotiana glauca
TTGCAGTGTGTACCACTCCAAAGCAGCACCACTGAGACTTTGACTAAAGTATGCCATTAATAACTCATCCCTTCCCCTAGCGCCTCTCATCTTGCTACAAAATCCCCGCAGATGTGCTACCGGGTCACCATGTCCGTCATACAGATCAAACTTTGGTAACTTGAATCCCGCAGGCAGTTGGACGTCAGGAAACAAGCACAAGTCCTTGTAAGCGACACTCACCTGTCCTCCTAGACCTTGCATATTTCTGAACGATTGTTNCGGTTTGAAGGTGGGTTCCGGTGGGTTCCGGTGGGTAGTAGTAGATTTCCTGGGTTTGAAACAGGGGTTCACTAGAAGATATCTGTAATGTGGCGGGTGGATGTGCCACAAACACGAGAGTGGTTGGAGGTGGAGGGCATGGGATTTGCTTGGGTGGGGGAGGTGGTGGTGTTTGGGAAGTAGTTGCGTAGTATTGGTGGTAAGCAGGGTAGGCCGGAGAGGAATTAACTGTAGGAGGATCTTATGGCTGAGCTAATGGTGGGATGTAGGTATGGTTAGCAGGGTAAGCTGCTAGTGGGTGTCCCTTTGCCCAAGCCTGGTACATTTCGGCCATCTGTTGCTTCAACTTATACATTTCCTCTTTCATGGCGTTGACATCCACAACTTCTTCCTCCCTAGATGGGTCAACGATGCTTGTTTCTAACTCTTGGTTGACCATTTTTGACTTATCTTTAGAGCGTGTGTTGTATAGGTGGGTTGCCAGAATGCCAGTCAACTGAACCACTTGCCTGGACTCATCATCAACAACAACGTTGTTAGCGGTTAGGGCATTAATCAAATGGATAACCGCACATTTGGGGCAGGAATGCACCTAGGCAGTTAACGGTTTCTAGCATGCATTTGCTCGACCGCTTGCGTCATCCCGGCTTTGACTGTGACGTCATTTTTTTATCTTTGCCTTGTTTATTTTATTTTGCCATTGTTTCTTTTGTTGCAGATCTTTTCTCTTTTTCTCTCCTGTTTTCTTTTATCACTCCGCTCTTCTTTTCATTTTAGCTTTTTATTCTCACTGTATTTTCCTTTTTTCAGATTGGCTATGGTCGGATCCTATAGGGATTGCCTACGCATTGTGCCCATGCCAAATTAGATCAAATGCAATAAATGTAAAATATGAACCACATTTTTTTTGGATTTTTCAATTTTAATAATAGCAAACATTTCAGTTACAAGGACTCGAGACTGACGCATGAAGACAACTAACAAACTCTAAACGACAAGACGGGCTACAAACTCCATCAACAATTATTCCACATTAAAATGAAAGTGTAGACTGACTTGAAAAGAAAATACAGACTCAAATAACTGATAAACTTTAATGAAAGAAAATACAGACTCTAATGACGGCCATGAATACATTAAAGCTCCTAGTGCCCGCGGGACATCGTTCGGTCTCGCCGCGGGCCTATGTGCAAGTTCCCTTTAGAGTCTGTCCAGGTCACTCATTATCTGTTTCACAAATATCATTACTGAGGAAAAGAAGGTAGTTTGAGTCATATTCTTGCACATTTGGCATTTTCTGGTGATGTGGTAAGCAATAGCTAGGATTCTTTCTTTGATTATGCCTTTTTCCTGAAGCAACCGCCCTATCTGTTCGGCCCTGGCCTCCAAAGTCTGCTGATTTCGCTCCTAGAGTTGTTGCAGATCCATTTCTAATTGTGCTAAAGCTGTATAGCAGTGTTCCCTTTCAACCTTGAACTCTTTTGCTTGTATGGACATTTTGTTTTCTGCGGTAATGACCTTTTTCCTCAATATGGCGACCTCATTATCATGTTCTTCTCTCAGCTGCTAAATCATGCGGGCTCGTTCTTCTGCGTTTTTAGCCAACTGTCTTCGAACCCCAGCTAATTCCCTTTCTGCTTTGTTGAGGTTGAAACTGTAATCATTTAATTTTTGCCTTAAATTTTCTATAAGCTTTGCATCTTTGGCACTCCTAGTAGGGGTTTCGGCTGCTATCTTCATTTTTTGAATTTGGGCTCGTAACGCTTCGTTTTCTTTGGCCAATTTCCTTTTCTCGCACTCGTCAGCCGCAGCTTGCACACTGTTTTCAAACCTAAGATCCTGGACCTATTTTTCCAGCTCGCCTATTTTTGCCCTGTACGCATTTTCTTTGTCTAACCAGGCCCACTGCTCTTGTGACGATTCAGCAAACTCCTGGAGGTGAGGCCTTTTGGCCGGCCTTCCGAATGCAACAACCTTTCTATACCAAGCCTGATAATCAGGTGACACTTCTCCTTTGGCTCAATCCCGGACGCAAGTATTCGCCACTAAATATTGACATTCGCTCCAGACCTGGCGAACCTTTGCTTTAGGAAATTGGCCATCGGGGCCAATCTTAACCACTTGCAAACTAAGATCATCGTCCTTGGGCACTATCTGGCATCTCCCGAGTTGTCTTAGTACCCGGTACGGGGCGTAAGGCTGAATGCTTCTAAGACCCATCAAGAGGAAATGCGGCCTTGCTGCTGGCATATATATGATTTCATCAACGAGCAACCATCCAAATGTACATTCTATTTGACTAGCAGTGAGGGACTGAAAGTATGTTGTCCAACCCGTGAATCCTTCCGGCAGATTGACCCCTTTAATCCTTGTGTAAAACTCTTCTATGCAGGTTTTCTCTGGAGACCCGTAGCTCAAAAAATAAGGACGATGGCACAAATGCTGGATCATCCACATTTGTAACAGTAGATTGCATCCCTCGAAGAAGTCTTTCCCGGCCTTGCAGGCTGTAAGAGCGCGGAAGATATCGGCTAATATCAGAGGTGCGAGAGTGCTTTTGTCTTCAGTCATTAGAGTACTGACGACCCCGGCTATTTTTATGTCATTGTTTCCGTCTTTCCTTGTAAATACCACAAGCCCCAGAATAACCACCATGAAAGCGACACGCTTATGCTCCTCCCATTTTTTACGGTTTCCATTACTACATATCTTGCTTTCCGGGTTATTGAACCCCCCGATGTGGCCATATCTATGGTATATGAAGTGTGGGAAGCACAAACCATTAGCCAGGTCTACGTTATGAACCGTTCTACGTATCTTCAGAGAGTCTAAAAATCTGTGTATAGCTACAGTTCTCGGGGCAACCAAGTATTTGTGCCTTAAAGGAACCTCATCTTTTCCGATGTAGCTAGCTATTTCCTCTAATGTTGGGGTAAGCTCAAAATCTGAAAAATGGAACACGTTATGTGCCGGGTCCCAACATGTCACTAGTGCTCTGATAATATCTCCCCGAGGCACAATCTCCAGCATACCGGTAAGACCTTTCAAATATTTCTTGACTTCATCTTGCCCTTCGCCTCCTAAATCAATCCACCACAGACGTAACTCCAAAGGGATTTTATGCATGATTGAGAAAAGTTCATTTTGAGTCGTGCTCATCCTGCACATTTATTAAGGCGATTTAATCACTTATTTGACCTAAAAGCAAAAATGACACTATTTTTTCATTCAAATTCCTAATTTTCAAAAACAAACCCGGTTTTGCAAATACGGCCTTTCAGCACTTCGGGTGAAGATTTTAAGGCTGCATTGGCTAATCGGTCGAAATCTTTAACAAATGACCAAATGTGGCGGTTCTCACAAAAGCAGCCTTCTGTCGTCCCTTCGGGAACATTCGGCTTATTTTTCAACAAGAATGGCGTCGCCCGACTTATTGGATAAAAATTAAAATTTTAGTATTTTTTGGCTATATTTTTTTTCAAAAGGGGTGGTTGGAGCCGATGAGGGTTGCCTACGTATCTCACACCCGGTGAGAATCAAACTAGCGTAGTTCGGGCAAATTAACGAACTATTTTAAAATAAGACTTTTTTTTTCATTTTCATTTTTTTTTTTGGCATTTCATAAACAAAAAAGAAAACTACTTTCAAAAGAAAAACTTTTTTTTTCATTTTTATTTTTTGCATTTCATAAACAAATAAATTTAAAAAAAACTATTTTAAAGAAAACAAGACTCTTTTTTTATTTTTATTTTTCATGGCAAGACAAACTATTTTCTTTTTCTATTTTTGAAAACCACACAAAATAACGACTCTCTTTTTCCTTTTTTCATTTTCAATAAAACAACCTATTTTTCCCAAACTAAAATGAAGACTCTTTTTTCTTTTCTTTGCTTTTAGTAAAACAAACTATTAAAAATAAAAAATTTGCATTTTTCATTTTTTTTCGAAATTTCGGCAGAGTTTTGACAGCATTTGGGCATCGGTTTTTCTAAAACTAAATAATTAATTATTTGCACTGATATTTCTCTCTTTTTCTCTTTTTCTCAATTTCACAAAATTCTCGATGTTCAAAAGCTGATTAGCATGCGGGTCCGAGACAAATAAGTACACGTAAAATGCATCATGGTGATCTTTTCATATCCGGTTACCTGTCCTAGACGGACCCAACCCCTGTGTTGAGTCCCCTAAGTCAAATGCAACAAGATGCAAATAAGCGTTCCTACTAGGGATCCGGCATGAAGTCAAGTTATTCTAGGTTCAAAACCTGGGTATGTGTTCTAGACTGTGTACCCGAGCGGACGGACAACCCGAGTCGAGAAGGGGGCTATGTACCTGGAACCAAAAGTCCATCCGGCTTAGTAACTTGTCCGGCCTCTTTCTTATTTCAAGGTATTGACACTAACAGAATAGGGAGTCTCAACCAGTAAGTACATCCCTGGAGGTGAGAAGAGAAGGGTTTCGGCACAGTTTATATATACAGTTCAAATAGTATCAGAGCGGTAAACATTTAGCACATTTAGCATGAAACATGTAGGAAAATCAGATAAAGCCAAATACAATAATATATCTAAGCTCGAATTCTGAACCCTGAACCAAAGTTCTGGGTTCCTTCCCCAGCAGAGTCACCAGAGCTGTCACACCTCCTTTTTTGCTACTACACCCTGTGGGGGATATAATAAAGGGATTTATTTCCAACTTGAAGTGACAATCGGAACGGGATTTAATTATTAAGATTTCAGAGTAGCCACTTGGGAGATTAATGGTGTCTCAAGTCATCGGTTGAATCCCGAACCGAGGAAATTATGACTCTGTTAACAGTCCGCGAACTAAAAATCCGAGTAAGGAATTCTGTTAACCCGGGAGAAGGTGTTAGGCATTCCCAGATTCCGTGGTTCTAGCACGGTCGCTCAACTGTTGTATTTGATTTTATCTGATTTTTAAAACATGTTCTAACTTATGTGCCTTTTATTAGTAATCTGCTTTTATTTTTTATTTTAATAAGAATTGCAACGTCGTAAAAATGTATCTCGAACCACGTCGCACCAGTGCACCCGTGGTTTTTTGACACATTTCAACTTCGTTGAGATTTGGATTTTGGTCACACAAATGTGCACCCATATTTAAGAAGGTAAGATTATTAAAAACGCGCCTAAAGCGACTAGCGTCTTATTATTAACTTTGCGGAAGGCCGTGAAATTTGCTAAACGGCACGTCCCGAATTCTAAGTATTTTTAATTAAGCATTGCATGAGGGCCCCGCAATTGATGCATTTTTGTTTGGCAAGGCTCATCTCACTTTATTACAAAGGTTTTTATTATTCGAAGTTGTTAAAATAGGGTTACATAAAATGCACCCCGGAATTTGGGAATTAGATATCATAACTATGTCACGGGAACCGTACCCATAATCACGATGGTATATCAGCTATGTATAGTTATTGAATATATAAGCCAAATACAGTTTTTAATTCTTGTTAGTCTCATCAACCTAAATCGTATTCAAACCAAATTTGTAACTTTACCGAGTCAATACAGCGGGACAAAATCAAACCTCTATTAGCTCCTATTAGTACCAACTCTACAGATCTGATTTATCCAATCCAATAATTTACATTAAACATTCATTATCTTACCTAAACGATGAACAATAGACAACAATTCAACATTTAAATTAAACTACAACAAAGAAATTATAGCACAGCAAGACTACAACAAAGCAATACAAGTAAAAGCCATATTAATCAACAAAGGAAATTAACGGAAGCTAAGGCATGATAAAATGACAAAGCATCAAATGTCCCATGAATCCATAATATTACAAGCTAAAAATAAGAACAACGATGGGATAGAAATGAACCTTAAAACCAAGTAATTTTTTTTTGAATCTGAAGATGTCTAACTCCGAAAATTTGGACAGTGATGAACTCGACGGAAACAAAATCTAGTCGGAAACCTCGCCGGACCAGAAGACACGCTGGAACCGAGACAGAAAGACTTCTGCCTCAAACGGCCACCTTCTAACCCACGCAACGGCAAAAGAACTCGACAAATGAATGGACTGAAAACGAGATGATGGCTGCTACTGGTTTGACGATGTAGCAGACTGGTATGAGAAGGTGAAGGAAAGAAGGGGTCGTTTAGACGTGACGAAGAGGGTCGTTTGGTGGCTGCTGTGAAGGGCAACTGGAGGGGGTTGTTTGGTTCGCTGCTGGAACGAAGAAGAAGATGAAGCAGAAGCTGGTGGTCGACGGACTGGTCGTGACTGGTGGTTTAACGATGGGTATCGCTGCTGCTCGAGTGAAGGAGAAATGAAGAATGGGGACCGGGGTCCTTTTGTGCGTAGCAGTTGATCATTTCTAAAGTATATTTTTTGTGTGTATATATAGTAGTGTATAGGGTGTGTGTGGGTAATAGTTTTTGGGGGAAAAATATTTTGGGGAAGGTGTTTTGGGGGGAAAATATTTTTGGGGGAAGGTCTTTTTGGGGGGGAAATATTTTGGGGAAGGTCTTTTGGGGAAAAAATATTTTGGGGGAAGGAAAAATATTTTGGGGAAGGTCTTTTGGGGAAAAAATATTTTGGGGGAAGGTCTTTTGGGGAAAAAATATTTTGGGGGAAGGTCTTATGTGGGGAATATTTTTGGGGGAAGGGTTCTTCTAATTTTTATTCCCAATTTCTTTTTATCTTCTTTTTTTTAAATTAAAAATCCTATAATTTAAAACCTAAATTATCTAAAATTATACTAATTATAAAAATTATAAAACTACTTAATCCTAAATTAGAAGAGAAAGATCAACAAAAGGAAAAGGTGTAAAAATTAAATATTTATTGTGAATTTTAAATTTTTATGAAACCAAATGACTTCCGATAAAACCTAAATGCTATGCAAGATATTTTTTGGTATTAATTATTTTGATTTTAAAATATTAAAATGCATGAAATGCAACTGAATAAAGGAAAATTCCTAAAAAAATCAATAAAAATTATTTTGATCTATTTTTGGAGTTATCTTCATGTAGGGCAAAAATCACGTGCTCACAACAATTACAATGAGTCTCTACTGCGATGACCCATACAGCTACTATCGATCAATACCGGGATCTATACACAAAAATATACAGATGTGTAGTATGAGCACACCATAGCGGTGCCTAGTAAGTATCAAGACTAACCTCGGTGGGGTAGTGACGAGGAACAGTCAAGACAACTACTGGTCAAATGAAATAAACAAGATATGATAGTAAAATATCGAGATAAAGATAATGAGATAATATCAACAATGGAGAGAAATCAAAATACAAACATTAGGAACAATAAAGGGAGAACACGGGTAGCAACGAACGATACCCAAGTAAATCAGATAACCAAGTAAATCAGATAACCAAGTAAGTCAGATAACCAAGTAAATCAACACTGACATAAGAGGAATAGAGACAAGTAAGAATGTATACAAATAAAGAAGGCAATACCAACTCAATCAATCACATCATGTCTAATACACAATACCGACCATCTCAATCTTTGATTTCTCATATCATAAGTCCAACTTCCGAACCTTCAACACACATGGCACCTTGTGTCTCCATATTTTTCATCTCACTTTTAACAATAAAATCCACATGCTATAATATACATAATGTCCGTACAAATGCACTCAAGATGTTCAAGAAGTCTCATTTACCTAATATAAGTAAATTACAATTTCTAAACTAATTAGGAAAGTCAGCGAGAAAAGATGAGGTCGTTTCTTTTGAAATTATTTGAGTAAAAAAAGTACCCCTTTCAATTAAAATACAACATCTACTGGATTATTACCTTTAACATGGGAGTTAATAACTTAAAACTTAGTAGAAATTCCTTTTAAAATAAAATACGACCTCAGACGGTTTAAGGGGATATAATTGAGAAACTAATTGAATTAAAGATGTTTTAAAGTTTGAAGTATTGAAGAGTGTGTGTGTGTGTGTGTATATATATGCGAAGTATTGAAAACACTGTAGGTTCCAACACAAAGGATCACAACAATAAAGGAAATTAAACAGTTAAACACTTGAATTGATAACAACAAATAAACACAGCAACAAAAAGCGCATGGCATCACCTTTCGTGCTTTTACTCTCGTTCTATATATATATATATATACACACACACATATATATATATATGCGAAGTATTGAAAATACTGTAGGTTCCAACACAAAGGACCACAACAATAAAGGAAATTAAACAGTTAAAACACTTGAATTGATAACAACAAATAAACACAGCAACAAAAAGCGCATGGCATCACCCTTCGTGCTTTTACTCTCGTTCTCACCATAACAATCAATATTCACTTTTATTCTTCCTTGTTGCGGCATGCAACCCGATCCCAATCATATAGTACTATTGCGGCGTGCAACCCGATCCAAATTATATAATATTGTTGCGGCGTGCAACCCGATCCAAATCATATAATATTATTGCGGCGTGCAACCCGATCCAACTCATATAATATTGTTGCGGCGTGCAACCCGATCCAAATCATATAATATTGTTGCAGTGTGCAACCTGATCCAAATCATATAATATTGTTTCGGCGTGCAACCCGATCCAAATCATATAATATTATTGCGGCATGCAATCCGATCCCATATAATATTGTTGCGGCGTGCAATTCGATCCCATAAAATATTGTTGTGGCATGCAACCCCATCCAAATCATATAATATTGTTGCGGCGTGCAACCCAATCCCATATATACAAGTCAACACCAATCACAAAGAATCCCGATAAGGGAATAATAAGGAAACAACAATATTCCGGCAAGAGAGTCAACAACAAGAATAAACACATCCTCGCAAAGGAACCAACAATAAGAATGAAATATGTCCCCGTAAAGGAGTCAGCTATAACCAAACTTGTACCAACAATTACTTCACAATGAAACCTCAACTAAACAACAAGACATAATAAGCAAGCGATAACTACACTGGTAACCACAATAATTGGATATGTAATCTATTTGCACAGAGTCATAGAGGAACTCACAATCAAGAAGTATCAAAGTGGTAAGGAAGGCAATCACTTCAATTAAGGCAATTAAGGGTCAAAGCAATACGTAAGAATTAGAGGAAAGATAACAACATCATGTAGAGCATATAGAGACAATTTAAGCACTTATTACACTCAATCATACTAGAATACTTTCCACATATTGAACGTAAGGACCTAAGAAACCTAAAGAATATTTCCCATAGATAAGTCCGAGCACACGCTCGTCACCTCGCATGCACGGACTACAATTAGCATAGAAGACTCAAATTCGAAGGGGAAGTCCCCCACACAAGGTTAAGCAAGATACTTACCTCGAAGAAGACAAACCGATACTCTAAAATGCACTTCTTGGGTGAAAAGACCTCCGGACGGCTAATATCTAACCAAAAACGACTTGAATACATCTAACAATACAAGAGAAAATAATTCCAATTAACAAGACTATGATTCCTATATAATTTGCAAAAAAGTCAACAAAAGTTAACTCCCCGGGCCCGCACCTCGAATCCCGACAAAATTTACAAAAACTGAATAGCCATTCTGATACGAGTTCACCCATACAAAAATTATCTAATTCCGATACTATTTGGTCATTCAAATCATCATTTTATATTTTTGAAAGATTTCACAAATTTTCTCAAATTTTCCTTTAGTTTCTATTGAATTTGATGTTAAATCTAAGGTATAATCACAATATATAGTTGAAAATTGATTAGAGACACTTACCCAATGATTTGGAGAAGTTTGTATTGTCATGACCCAAAATCCACTAAGGGTCGTGGTGGCACCGGACACGGCTGTCAGGCAAGCCAACCAAATTACTTAATCAAATCTCATTTTTTTAACACTTTTAAAATTCAGGATTCTCCTTCCATATTTAGAAATTTTTAAAGAATAACGTCTCAAATCGAATATAAATGCTAAACAGTTCATATAATACTTCAACCATCCCAGAACCCGGTGTCACAAGTGCATGAGCAACTACCGATAAGGAAAATAAAATACAACATCTGTCCGAAATGCAGTGGACAGGGTATAAATAATAAAAATACTGAAAGGAACTACACTAGCTGTGGGTCGTCTCAAACAATGAAGTTCACCTAGTCCCAGAGTCATCCACGTTGCTACGCCCAGTAGGCTGCTAGAGGTGTATATACATGTGCAACAAAAATGCATAGAAGTGTAGTATGAGTATGTAATCAACGTGTACTCGGCAAGTATCCTGCACAATCCCGAAGCAGTAGAGATGAGATGGTCAACTCTGACACTCTCTAGTGGTCCAATAATTATTCATCCTCAATATATATATATATATTAAACAGTAGATTTATTTTATAAATATGATTTTAATCCAGATGGAGGAAATCAAGTAAACATGTAATTCTTTTATAGGAAATTTCCAGAATTTCTTTTGGATATAATCCAAATACTTTTAAGCCACAAAAAAGCAATACTAACTCAATTAAGTTCAAGGCAGCAGCACCAACAAGCGCAAATCATGCTGAGGCGACAACCCGCTCCAATAGAAATGTAAATTATGCACTGCCGAGGATCGAGCGGCCCAAACCAATAGATGAATCTATTTAATCTACCGAGGAGTTTGGCCCATTCCAATAAATAAACACATACCCAGCTCGCGAATCACACATGCGACGCAGGTACACATAAAGTACATGCTCAAGTAGCCAATTAAGAATTTATCGGGAATATTTATACAATTAAGGAAATTTCTCTTTTTAACAATTCAGGAAAAATGATGTTTAACCACTTTTTAAATTCATTTACTAATCCAAGGTGATTTATACAATTCAAGCTATCAATGGGTTCATAAATAATCCAAATATGACAAGCTTTTGGGTCCTAGAGTACCCGGACAACCGCATAATAGTAGCTACGCACGGACTCTCGTCACCTCGTGCGTACGTAGCCCCCACAAATAAGAGCACATAACCAAATTAACTCATCTATGGGGTAAATTCCCCCTCACGAGATTAGAAAGGAGACTCACCTCGCTCCGAAGACCCATAATCGGCATTCTACATTCTTCTGAAGGCTCGAACCAACGCACAAAGCTCCAAAACTAGCCAATGGTCATACAAATCCATTAATATATGCTCAATTAAACTTTACAACCCAATTTGTAACAATTCCTAACCCTGAATGAAAATTGACAAAAATGCCCTCGGGCCCATATGCCCGGAATTCGAAATTTCTCGAAGATAAAGTTTACCCATGAACTCACGAACTCAAATATATGATTTTCTCTTAATTCCATACTCAAAATCATGGCTAAATTCCAAGAATATAATTTTCTAGGTTTTTCTCTAACCCTCGATTTCTACCCATTTACGTGATAAAATATATACATAATCAATGTATTTAACTCATAATATGTGGGGTTAGCTTACCCTATCATTGATGAATGAATTCCCCTCTTGAATCCTCCAAGAATCTCCCCCAAGCCAAGAAAAATATGAGAGAAATGGCCAAGCCCCGACTTTAAAAATAACCTTCTGCCTCCAGGTCTTTTCGCTTCTGCAAAAATATTCCCGCTTCCGCGGTCCTGCTTTTGCGGAAAATTTTTCGCTTATGCGGTGCCTGGGCTCCAACACAATTCCGCTTCTGCGGACATCCAACCGCTTCGACGGTTCCGCTTTTGCGGAAAACCAGCCGCTTCTGCGGCTTCCACTGGGCCTCTCATTTTCGCTTCTGCGATCTTTCATCCGCAGATGCGGTCCCGCTTCTGCGGATCCTTGACCGCATCTGCGGTCTCCAAGCCTTGACCATAAACCGGTCTTGCGGCTCCCATTCCACTTCTGTAGGGCCGCTTCTGCGGTCCCGTGTCCGCAGAAGCGGAAATAGCAGCAACCAGCAAACCTTAGCTTTTCTCAAAATCCATTTTTCGATCCGTTAACGACCCAGAATCCACCCGAGGCCCCCGGGACCTCAACCAAAACTACCAACCAATCCCAAAACACATTACGGACTTGCTCGAGGCTTCAAATCATATCAAACAATGCTAAAACCATGATTTACACCCCGATTCAAGCTTTATGAACTTTGAACTTTCCAACTTCTATTTTCGATGTTTAAACCTATCAGATCATGTCCGATTGACCTGAAATTTTGCACACAAGTCATATTTGACATTACTGACCTACTCCAACTTCCAGAATCGGATTCCGACCCTGATATCAAAAAGTACACTTCCGGTCAAATTTCTCAAAAACCTTCAAATTTCTATCTTTAGCCAAATGACATCAAAATGACCGACGGACCTCCGAATTCACTTCCGATCGCGCTCCCAACTCCAAATTCACCTTACGGAGCTACTCCCAGTCTCGAAATCCCAAACAGACATCGATAACACTGAAATGCTTTTCAAGCCAAACTTATGAAATTCCTTCTAAAATGCCAACTTCCACAATAGGCGCCAAAACGCTCTCGGGTTATCCAAAACCCGATCCGGGCACACGCCCAAGTCTGAATCATCATACGAACCTGCTGGAATCTTCGAATCCCGATTCCGAGGTCGTTTACTCAAAATTCCAATCCTAGTTTATTCTTTCAACTCTAAGCTTCCGAAATCGGAATTCTCTTCCCAAATCAACTCTGGACTTCCCGAAATTTGATTCTGACCACGCGTACAAGTCATAATACCTTAAATGAAGCTGCTCATGGCCTCCGACTGTTGAACGGAGCACTAGTACTCAAAACAACCGGTCGGTTCGTTACATTCTCTCCCACTTAAACATACATTCGTCCTCGAACGTGCTGAGAACTATATGGAAGTAGTCTGAAATCACTGTTTATCACCTCATGCACTTTCCTGTGCTACGACAACTTAGCTGAGCACATTAGCTCGATAAATTCTGAAGATATTCCCTTTTATTCAAGCAAATAAGCCTTAGAGCCAGATTCCAACATCCGAAATCTATGCCAGGCCCGTTTCCAACATACGACCACCATATCAATCACTACATGTTGTACTCAAACATGACTGCATAACTTTGCAACACTTAGTCCACAGGACCACAATAGCCTCTTTTTGATCAACTTGGTCAAAATCCTACTAATCTGATGTTCCCATTGCACCCCATGATATATACAAGTCTTACTCTATCCTTTACCATACCGCCATGACGGAAGAGATATACCAACATTCATAATCGACTGCCGAGTCAACAAAACATTAGGTCTGTACTCCTGACAAAACCTTTACCTCATTCTGAACCCAATAATGGTCTTATCTCCATAACATACCTCATACAGCTGGATTGCACAGAATCCTAGATCAACAGATCTCGTCTCATCCGATACAATTGCTCAGGCAATAAGCCACCCCAAAAATTGTTAAAATCTCATATGATGCTACCATGCACCAATAGGCCACCAATTCGAACGCAATGCCAAAGGAAAACAAACTCTGGAAGGAAGTTCCTAACTCCCGCACTACTACGGACTTTCCTTAGAAAATAGGAAGCAGGACATACAAAATTAGTATATAGAAAACTACACTCAACATCACACTGTTGCAGTGTGTAACCCGATCCACACAATATAACCATGGCGGCGTGCCACCCGATCCTCACAATATAATCATGGCGGCGTGCCACCCGATCCAAGTAACATACTCATGGCGGTGTGCCACCCGATCCGCACGTGGAACTTACATAAAGAGATATACATCGGGCCAAGCTACCCATTACAACATGATATCGAATCTGGTCACAAGCATGCTAAGTGCATAATACCATCCCTGAGGGACATATAGCGCCATAAGCTACGAAACTCAAGCACAACTGAGATGCGACATATAATCTGAATCCCAAGAGGCATTTTGCTCATAAAACGGCATTCCCACGTGGATCCTCAACACATACACAATTTCTCAGGCCGTCTCACAACTCGCACGGTGCAATGTATCACTACATGAAATATCTGACAACGAGATAACAGCCTGACTACTTCATAAGGAGCGCGTTACTGAAATGAACACAACTGGCCTGACATAGAGCCCATATTCGCATTTAAACCCATCCACCGGCCTCAAGTCGATCCTGATCACGTCAAAATAAGCCAATAACCTTTCAAAGGTCCATACTAATTTCCCTTTTCTCATAACATACAAGAACAATCGTCATAACCGGAGCAAACCTCCCCAGTTCGTAACCCAATAAACAAAGTGCCCCTAGGCCTAAAGTCTCAAATTAATGATATTACCACAATTCTCGTACTTGGTTTAAATCTTTAGTTAATCAAGTGACTACATGTCACACTTATACAAGTTCCCCGTGGGACACGCTCCCACAATCTTCCGAAATAAATAATGGGTCCGCTCATCCAAACCATCGGTCAAACTAACGCTGAAAAGCGATCGAAATCATTAGCCATAATACAAGCCCCCTTTACAAAACACCGATCTCCGGTGACGCTGAAAATAATCCCAATTTACTTTAAACAGTGAAACTCCTTTCCTGCCCATCCGAGCTTGCGACATCTTTGTCTACATCGAACTGCAACTTTTGATTCTCGTTTCAAATTTCATATTACTCGCTGCACCCAATGTGCCAACATACGATAGAACACAACTTTCATCGTAACTCCGAAATCATTAATATTTTACACTTCGTAATGTAATAACTTTTCTCTTAACTCACTTCAGAAGAATCATAGCAACACACAGGTAAATTCCCATAACTGTGAGATATGCAAATCCGTAAGTAGTGGTCCAAGCCACCATAGCCCTTTCGGAATCCGCTTCCACTTAACAAGCCATAACAGAAGAATGCTTCCAAATAACATCAATTACGGCGGAGACAAACCTCGCTCGTACAGCTACAAATCATACGCATAACTCAATCACGCTGAATGTACTGATTACAGACCCCAACATACCAAACTCAACTATGGCTAATCAATCTCTTTCCTTCCAATTTATCCTTGATTGCCTTGGAAATAATACTAACTATCTTCAACATATAACAGACTCCCTCTACACTCACCCCGAGTGGCCTTGAGTCACGAGACCATGCTGTCTCAAATCCCACTGACCATTTCATATTTCTCAAATGCTACACCACAAGTCAAAATATCATAGAACATTCTGGGCACTTTGTCATGAGCTGTTACAAATCTTGATCCTTAACTGTACTCATAGGCTTGAAATCATTGGGCACCACACTATATCCCTTAGGATCCACTAGGAACGTTGATGAGAGCTACCCGCTCTGACTTGGTCCCAAATATAATCAACTCCATGAATCTTCTAGCATATTAATACCCTCTCAACGAAGCACCTGGTAGAACCACTCCCCTTTAAACTCGCTTCTATACAAGGCATAAATTCTGAATCCTTTCCCAAGTTCGAACATGAGCCCATAAGGCCAACCGTAGCACATCTTTAATAATTCCTCTGCTCAAATTACTACTTATGGTATTTTTCCAAAGTTGGGATAACCCCTCAATATGCAAATAACCAGAAACCTCACGAGTAGTTAACCCTACAACCCAATCATAAGCGGTGGGACTCTCCCACTTAGCTTGAAGCCATTATTACAAAACTCTGGAGTTCACCAGGATTCTTAATCTTTTATTGACATAACCTTGCGCAATCAATCGCCAACATTCTCGATATCTTACCGTAGGACCTAATTTGATACTCTAAATTATTAACAATATTCACACAACAGTTCCCTTTGCTGCATAACCCGTAGAACTCTTCGCAGAAGCCTCGCCAACCACACGACCGCTAAACTGCTCACAAGGAATAACCCTCCTGAGTCCAAGCTCACTCCCTAGCTACACCAGTCCGTTCACTCCTCATGGACATCAATTAAATGGGCGGCAACACCTTTCCAAATTTAGAGTTATGCTGCGTCCCTCTTCGTTTCAAGTAGCTCCTTTCCGTCATACCCAATCTCCTGCCGCATAACAACACCATGTTGCGAATTAAATCTACAGACTTCCATTGCCCGTCGCTAAAATCCCAGATCATTCCAAACTCGCCTTTGGCATGTAGTCATCCTACTACCAAGCCCATATGCAACATCTGCCACTCTCCCACTTTGGGCAAACTCGCTTCTTTAATCACCCACTTGACCGTTGCTTCATATACCTGGCCTTCTAGGAAATTTTGACACCACCAGACACTTCCTACACGTCTTTCCTCAAACTTTGCTGCTCATTTTGTTGCCTTAAATAAACTCTATCTTCGCGGCACTTGAACCCACAATAGTTGCTAACTTTTAAACCTTTCCAAAGGTCATCTTTATTGAACCGTCAACATCTTGAAATACTGATTAAATCCAGAACCACCGCACCCTGCGATATCTGATAGTTGTACCTCCAATACTATTTTGCAATATCTTTCCCCAAAGGCGAATTGTAGCAGATCATAACACTGACAAACTTAAAGCGTTCAATTAGGACAATAGCACCCCTATATAGAGGAGAACTCCACCACGCTTGCAATTACCACGTTTCATTACTTTCACCAGTCCCCATCAAGCCATCCTTAGTTCGATTGACCTTCCCTTGCCAGAATAAAATGCTAAACCCCCTTGATTACACACTGAGTAAACCTCCCTTCAATTCATTCATTGCCCCGACACGTGGGCAATCGCCCTACCATCACAACAACACTACGGAATAATCACCCATAAGCATTATGGCAACATGTGCCTAGTCTCAAGGCTCTTAGAAGTTATGTTACTGAGCCTAAATAATAGAATATCCCTCATAATGCGACTATAATAGTCCAATAAACTATACCGAGAAAACCATCCCGCATCACATTTGTAGTGCTATTACAATCCTTCAATTTTCGATTTATAACAAGCACTCGCGTCGCGTAAGATTGAGTCGGAAGGAATCAAAGGCATAAGCCTCAAAGGAATCGAACCGCACGATAAGGAAATCAAGAAGGGAAGTACTCCTAACAGCCTTGTAGCCTCCCGAGGATAAGTACAGACGTCTCCATACCGATCCGCGAGACTATACTAGACTTACTCATGACTCTGAGACCGACGGGAACCTAGTGCTCTGATACCATGTTGTCACGACCCAAAATCCACTAAGGGTCGTGGTGGCACCGGACACGGCTGTCAGGCAAGCCAACCAAATTACTTAATCAAATCTCATTTTTTTAACACTTTTGAAATTTAGGATTCTCCTTCCATATTGAGAAATTTTTAAAGAATAACATCTCAAATCGAATTTAAATGCTAAACAGTTCATACAATACTTCAACCATCCCAGAACCCGGTGTCACAAGTGCATGAGCAACTATCGATAAGGAAAATAAAATACAACATCTGTCTGAAATACAGTGGACAGGGTATAAATAATAAAAATGCTGAAAGGAACTACACTAGCTGCGGGTCGTCTCGAACAATACGGCTCACCTAGTCCTAAAGTCATCCATGTTGCTACGCCTAGTAGGCTGCTAGAGGTATATATACCTGTGCAACAAAAATGCATAGAAGTGTAGTACGAGTACGTAATCAACGTGTACTCGGTGAGTATCCCGCATAATCCCGAAGGAGTAGAGACGAGATGGTCAACTCTAACACTCTCTAGTGGCCTAATAATTATTCATCTATATATATATATATATATATATATATATTAAACAGTGGATTTATTTTATAAACATGATTTTAATCCATATGGAGGAAATAAAGTAAACATGTAATTCTTTCATAGGAAATTTCCAGAATTTCTTTTGGATATAATCCAAATACTTTTAAGCCAAAAAAAAAGCAATACTAACTCAATTAAGTTCAATGCAGCAGCACCAGCATGCGCAAATCATGCCAAGGCGACGGCCCACTCCAACAGAAATGTAAATTGTGCACTGCCGAGGATCGAGCGGCCTGAACCAATAAATGTAACTATTTAATCTGCCGAGGCATTTGGCCCATTCCATAAATAAACACATACCCTGCTCGCAAATCACGCATGCGATGCAGGTACACATAAAGTACATGCTCAAGTAGCCAATTAAGAATTTATCGGGAATATTTATCCAATTAAGGAAATTTCTCTTTTTAACGATTCAAGAAAAATGATATTTAACCACTTTTTAAATTCATTTACTAATCCAAGTGATTTATACAATTCAAACTATCAATGGGTTCATAAATAATCCAAATATGACATGCTTTTGAGTCCTAGACTACCCGGACAACTGCATAATAGTAGCTACGCACGGACTCTCGTCACCTTGTGCGTATGTAACCCTTACAAATAGGAGCACATAACCAATTTAACTCACCTATGGGGTAAATTCCCTCTCACGAGATTAGAAAGGAGACTCATCTCGCTCCGAAGATCCATAATCGGCATTCTACATTCTTCTGAAGGCTCGAACCAATGTACAAAGCTCCAAAACTAGCCAATGGTCATACAAATCCATTAATATATGCTCAATTAAACTTTACAACCCAATTTGTAACAATTCCTAACCCCGAACAAAAAGTTAACAAAAATGCCCTCGGGCCCACGTGCCCGGAATCCGAAATTTCTCGAAGATAAAGTTTACTCATGAACTCACAAACTCAAATATATGATTTTCTCTTAATTGCATACTCAAAATCGTAGCTAAATTCCAAGAATATAATTTTCTAGGTTTTCCTCTAACTCTCAATTTTCTACCCATTTACATGCTAAAATCTATACATAATCAATGTATTTAACTCATAATAGGTGGGATTAGCTTACCTTATCATTGATAAATGAATTCCCCTCTTGAATCCTCCAAGAATCGCCCCCAAGCCAAGAAAAATATGAGAGAAATCGCCAAACCCCGACTTTAAAAATAACCTTCTGCCTCCAGGTCTTTTCGCTTCTGCGGAAATATTCCCGCTTCCACGGTCCTGCTTTTCCGGAAAATTTTTGGCTTCTCCGGTGCCTGGGCTTCATCCCAATTCCGCTTATGCGGACGTCAACAGCTTCGGCGGTTCCGCTTTTGCGGAAAACCAGCCGCTTCTGCGGCTTCCACTGGGCCTCTCATTTTCGCTTCTGCGATCTTCCATCCGCAGATGCGGTCCTGCTTCTGCGGATCCTTGACCGCATCTGCGGTCTCCAAGCCTTGACCATAAACCGCTCCTGCGGCTCCTATTCCGCTTCTGCGAGGCCATTTCTGCAGAAGCAGAAATACCAGCAAACCTCAGCTTTTCTCAAAATCCATTTTTCGATCCGTTAACCACCCAGAATCCACCCGAGGCCCTGGGACCTCAACCAAAACTACCAACTAATCCCAAAATACATTACGGACTTGCTCGAAGCTTCAAATAATATCAACCAACGCTAAAACCATGATTTATTCCTCGATTCAAGCTTTATGAACTTTGAACTTTCCAACTTCTATTTCAGATGTTTAAACCTAGCAAATCATGTTCGGTTGACCTTAAATTTTTCACACAAGTCATATTTGACATTACTGACCAACTCCAACTTCCGGAATCGGATTCCGACCCCGATATCAAAAAGTCCACTTCCGGTCAAACTTCTAAAAAACCTTCAAATTTCTATCTTTAGCCAAATGACTTCAAAATGACCTACAGACCTCCGAATTCACTTCCGATCGCGCTTCCAACTCCAGAATCACCTTACGGAGCTACTCCCAGTCTCGGAATCCCAAACGGACATCGATAATACTGATATGCTTTTCAAGCCAAACTTATGAAATTCCTTCTAAAATGCCAACTTTAACAATAGGCGCCAAAACGCTCCCGGATTATCCAAAACCCGATCCGAGCACACGCCCAAGTACGAATCATCATACGAACCTGCTGGAATCTTCGGATCCCGATTTCGAGGTCGTTTACTCAAAATTCCAATCCTTGTTCATTCTTTCAACTTTAAGGTTCCGAAATAGGAATTCTCTTCCCAAATCAACTCTGGATTTCCTAAAATTCGATTCTGACCACGCGTACAAGTCATAATACCTGAAATGAAGTTGTTCATGGCCTCCGACTGCTGAACGGGGCGCTAGTACTCAAAACGACCGGTCGGGTCGTTACCTGGATCTTTGAAAAATTGCCTATGGAGGTTTAGGGTTTGAAAAATTGAATAATGGGTGAAAATCCCATCAAAAACCTCACTAAACAGGCCTCAGATATCGAATTTGCGACCTAGGGTTCACAATTGCGAACTCTTGCAAATTGGGAATAAAGCAGGGCTAACAGAAGTCGCATTTGCGACCAAAAGTTCGCCTTTGCGAAATGGGCATCGCAAATGCGATGAAAAAGTTCGCATTTGCGAATACACCAGAAACCATCAATTTTTCCGTCACGAAAATGAGCATAACTTTCTCATACGATGTCCAAATTCGGTGATTCTTTTTTCTATGGCTCCGTAATTTTGATACGTATATAATGTTTTGAACAAAACTGAATTTGGATCTTGTTTACTTAATATGGTATCATTTTTGCTTGAAGAAACGACGATGAAGCATCCAAAAACAAGCGCAACATAGCCTAAACCTATCCGAAACTCACCCAAACCCTCGGGGCTCCAAACCAAACATGCACACAAGTCTAAAAATATCATAAGGACTTACTCGTGCGATCAAATCATCAAAATAACATCAAAAACTGTTAAGTTAACCTCAAAACTCATGATTTCTTAACTTTTCAATCGGACATCCAAATCACGTCAAATCGATTCCGATTCTCACCAAATTTCACATATAGGACTTAAATATCATAACAAATTTCTACCAGGCTCCTAAACCAAAATACGGGCCTAATACCAACGATTTCAAATATTAATTCATTTATTTATTTTCTTTAAAAACCAGCACAATAATTTTCTTCAAAAATTATTTTCTAAGGCTAGGGACCTCAGAATTCAATTCCGAGCACACGTCCAAGTCTTATATTTTACCGCGGACCTTCCGTGATCGTCTAAATACGGATCCGAGTCCATTTACCAAAAATAATGACCAAAGTCAACAAAAAATCAAATTTTAACACTAGAATTACTATATTTTTCATATTTTCACATAAAAGCTTTCCGGTTGGCTACCTGTGACCTTAAACTGCCTAACCGGACATAATTGCTCAAAACGATCAGTTGGATCATTATATCATCCTCGTGGGATCATGGAGAAGATTTCCCTCAATACTAAAGAAAATTATTGTAGTAGTTAGTACTAATCTCTCTGGTATGAGGCAAAAATTGAAACTTTCTTCACATATCATCTTTCGCTTCTCTAAAATAGTGTAATAGTACTAACAAAATATTACTCCAAGATTTTTTTTCATGTTCTTGACTTTTAATTACTATTTAAAAAAGTTAATTGATCAATCGTCTATTTTAGTGGAAGTTGTGCCAGATACAAAGTAAAGGCGGTGGATTTTATACACAACTTCTCGGGGCATTTGCATCTATACCCGTTTTTTATGTCACATTTTAACTTGTGCCCGCTTTGCAAAAAAAATTGCAAGAGTACCTGCTTTTTCGCATAACCTCAGTATACGGGGCTGAAGTAGCAAAGGCAATCACACAAAAAAATTCAGCATTCTATTAGCCGGCCTGAAGTTCAACTCTAGAGCTGAAGTTTAGCTCTAGAGCTGAAGTTTTTGTGTTGTAATTGGGAAACTTCAGCTCTAGAGCTGAAATTTTTTTACCACTTATTGATATTACATACTAGAGCTAAAGTTTCCAGTTACAACACAAAAACTTCAGTTCTAGAGCTAAAGTTTTTGTGTTGTAACCAGGAAACTTCAGCTTAAGTTTTTTTTACCACCTATTAATATTACATACTAGAGCTGAAGTTTCCAGTTAAGAAGACTTGATATTCTTAAGAAGACTTGATATTCTTCCTTTCTACAAGTACAGATCCAAGAATATCTCATACTTGTATTTACCACATAAAGATTAAAACTGGAAAAAAAAAGGTTAACTTTTGGACTAAAATTAATAATTGGAAAAAAAAAAGAAGAAGAAGAAGAAGAAGAAGAAGAAGAAGAAGAAGAAAACGAAGGAGGAGAAGAAAGGAGCTGAAGTTGTTTAAAAAGTGGGTACAAGTTAAAAATTTTAAAAAAATGGATATAGGTTAAATGGGGGCGACCAAATAGCGCGCCCCATGCAATTTTTACCAACTTCTTACATGTCACTCGGTATATGAATTATGCAGCCCTATGAAAATAATGCTTTGGCCCAATTATAATTGAGATTGTTTTCAATTCGTATCATGTTGAATTTGTCACTATATATATATATATATATATATATATATATATATATATATAGAGAGAGAAAGAGAGTCATCATACTTAATTCGGTTAATGATCATATTGTCACACCTCCTTTTTACACTACACCCGCAAGGGCGTAAAGGAGTTTTTTCGCTTAAAGGACAATCGAAATGGGATTTATTATTAAATTCCAGAGTCGCCACTTGAGATATTAATGGTATCCCAAGTCACCGTTTGAATCCCAAACCGAGGAAATTATGACTTTGTTAATAGTCCGCGAATCAAAAATCCGAGTAAGGAATTCTGTTAACCCAGGAGAAGGTGTTAGGCATTCCCGGATTCCGTGTAACTAGCACGGTCTCTCAACTGTTGTATTTGATTTTATGTGATTTCAAAACATGTTCTAACCTATGTGCCTTTTATTAATAATCTGCTTTTATTATATATTTATTTCTTAATAAGAATTACAACGTCGTAAAAATATATTTCGAATCACGTCGCACCAGTGCACCCGTGGCTTTTGACACATTTCGACTTCGTTGAGATTTAGATTTGGGTCACATAAATGTGCACCCGTATGTAGGAAGGAAATGTTATTAAAATACGCGCCTAAAGCAACTACGCGTTTATTATCTTTGGGGAAAACCGTGAAATTCGCTAAACGGTCTACCCGAATTCTAAGTATTTTTATAGAATTTATTGAGGGCCCCGCATTTGTAGTTTTATTCGGCGAGGCTCATCTCATTTATTCAAAGGTCCAATCTAAAGTAAACTATGATTTCTATTTAAATTTGTCTCTATCCATAAAAGGAAAGCCCTAGTTAATTAACATTGTTTGGAAACCATTATACTCTTAACCAGTTCAGGCCTATTATACAAATAAAGGGCAAGCCAATTGTAGACCCAGGCCCAGGTCCCAACGCATACATGATTGAAATAAGACCTAGGCCGTCTGTTAAGGTCCTGAGATTCTACTATTAAGATGGGTTGTTAAAATTAAATCCCAGCCCGTTCAGCGTAAAAATTTCACTGAGATTGTTCTTCATTTCAAAAGATGTTCAATAATTTATAATGAAGGAAAAAACAATATTTACCTATTCGAACTAATGAAACATCGATCACTAGAATCCTAGACTAAAACTCAGATTATTTTACCTATGTAGCTACTAATGATTTCATGGATATTACTACAATTGTACAGCAGACTGGAAACATAATTGTGACCACAAAACAGGACCTATTTATTTTTGAATCAACTCAGCAAGTGTTGCCAAATAAACATTATAGAATCCTTTATCATGATAATCCCATCCACAGTATGAAAATGCTACTGATTATGTGTTCTATTACATCACACAGGTCTGAAGCGATTAACAAATCATTTATCAACCTCACATGAAACTAATTGTCATCAAGGTTCAACTTAAAACGACCACGTGAATCTGACAAATAACAACTTATACGGTCTAATATAGTCCATGAATATCAAAATAGTCCTAATATAATTACAAAATCCAAAATATAATAGAATCATTTAAATTTCAATTCCACAGTAAAGCATAAGCCTCAATTTCATTTCATTTTTTTCAACAGAAGAAGCCACATCAATACAGTCTCAAAGTGTGTACCTGGAGATAAGAAACAATCAGAGAAAACTTAGAATCAGCAGTAGTAGATCGAGGCTTAAGAACAGCTCAAAAACCAGATTAAGCAGCCCAGAGATGTTTGAAATCCAAATAAAAGCAATAATCCACCAAAGATGACACTAAGTCGACTCAAAATTAAACCAGCACACCCTTGAACTTTCAGCAGTCCAAAATACACCAAAACACAGTTGCTAAGACCCAAATTCACTTGAAATTAATCCAAACGACCTTTGAATCCTCAAACACCAAACTTAGAACTACGAAAGCTGAAACTAAACTGAAATCTTCAATGAAATAGTGACTTTTTTGGTTTTTCTACTGATTTTCTATTATTTTTGGATTTTTGAATGTTTGAATTTCAAATTTAGATATGAAAAATTAGAGAGAACTTTTGGGGGGAATTTTTGGAGGCTCCAAACTTCTGAATCAAGTAATGAACATGCCCTTTTATAGGCAAATTTCAGAGGGGAAGCTTCTAGACCCTTTCACACTTTTCCCCCTCTTTTATTTCAGGTTTTAACTAACTAGTCCCTAACTTACTGACTTGTTTCTCAAGTTAGTACACCTATTTTTTGTGAATTTCAACTTAAAACCCCTTCTAGAAAGTCCTAGGGGGTTCTATCCTGATTTTCCTACCCTTCCTACCCTTAAAATGCCTGTATTACCCTTGTCTTAGTTCTGGAATTACTATTATTAATAAAACTACCCTTTTCCCCGCCTAAACTACCCCTGAAACCCCTTTGAAATTACTTTACTAAGTCACAATTAACCCACCATTCTTTCCTGATTAAAGCTACCAGCTATAAACCAATTCACCTAAAGTTAAACTAATTTGGACAATTAACTAAGCAAAGAAACAAATTGCATTACACATTCAATTAACTAACACATGCTCAACAACAACAACAACAACAACAACAACAACAACAACAACAACAACAACAACAACAACAACCCAGTATAATCCCACTTAGTGGGGTCTGGGGAGGGTAGTGTGTACGCAGACCTTACCCCTACCCTGGGGTAGAGAGGCTGTTTCCAAATAGACCCCCGGCATCCTTCCCTCCAAGAACTTCCCACCTTGCTCTTGGGGAGACTTGAACTCACAACCTCTTAGTTGGAAGTGGGGGTTGCTTACCATCAGAGCAACCCCTCTTGTCTTAACACATGCTCAAACCTATTAAAATCAAATATGAAGTACTGCCATGAAGAACCAATCAGACATATTTAATTAATCTTAAAACCTAGAATTATTAATATAATTTTTAATCACACTGATTTAAACTAATTCATTGATACTAAATCAAATTCAAACAAGGCTCAAACCATCATAACAGAATAATAATGAATCAGACTAAAACCACAGAATTAAAATGAATTAAAACCTCAAAGGGATGAACAACAACCAAAAACCCTAATTAAACTAAGCATAAGAACAAAAATGAAATAAGAAAAATCATACAAAGAACAGAAACAGAAAAAGGAAAAATAAAAAAAAAACGAATGAAAAACTTACTGATGAAGGGGCTTTGACTATGCTGACTTTTGAATCAATTTAATTAATGTCATAGTTTTATTTTGTCAAAATAAGACTTATAACATTAATTAGAAAATCAATCGAACTCTGAAAATTCCAAAACAAGCCAAGATTTGAAAAAAAAAAACTAGATTCAAAATTCGTCCAGTTTCAACAGGGTTTGAAGGGATTTGGTTGAGGATTAGGGGTGAGGGAGGTCCAGGGATTGTAGGGTGTAAATTTGGGAAAGTTTGGACGAACTAGGGTTTCGACCGCCATTTTTGATTGAAGATTCGAAAAGTTCCGGACTGATTTGGGGGAAATGATTCATGGATTTGAAGAGAGGAGGGTGAGGAGGTTCTGTGGTGTATTTTTGGGAGTATTTGGAGTTGCGCCGCCGCCGGCGGCGATTTCCGACCGGCGGCGGATGGCGGAGTACGGCGGAGACGGGGTGGAGACGGGGTGGTCGCTGGCGTTACAGGCTAGTACGAGGATGAGATGGAATGTTTTAGGGTTTGAGGTTTATTTCAGACATTTTTATTACAAAAACAAAAACCAATTGTGACCGTTGGATCAAGGAAATTTGATGGCCCAGATTAAATAGCGCCAAAACGGCATCGTTTGGACGTTAAGGGATTGGACCGGGCAGGAGATATTGGGCTGGGTTGGTGTGGGCGGGTAAATGACTTGGGCCAGGCGGAAATAATGCAAAAAATGGCCAAAATTTACTTTCTAATTAAGGCCACATTTATTTTAATTGTTTTACCTTTTATTTCTTTTTTCTGAATTTTCCTTGTAATTTTCTTCTTTTATTTTTCAATGTTTTCATTTGTGTTTATTTTTTCTAATTTTTATAAAAATGTGAAAATTAAAACAAAGACCTAATATAATTCAAAGTTAAACTATTTAACTCCTAAAATTATTTAAAACTATTCCGTGACGAATTCACAATTAAAACAATTAAAATGCAAAAGTGAACTATTTTTGTCATTTTCTTTATATGTGAACAATTTTAACTACTAATTGACACTAAAATATGAAAATAAACCTAAATGCCACTGTATTTTTGTATTTTCCATTAAAATGCACAAAAAATGCAACAATTACCAAAAATGCCACAAAATTCACAAAAAATTATAAAATACTAAAGAAATTGTGTTGTTTGAAATTTTGGGAATTATTGCTTAGGGCAAAAATCACGTGCTCACAGCTGTCCCTCTTTGCCCGGAAACACGAAGTGTTTTCGTGCAAATACAAGTGAGGGAAAACGAGCAATTTTTGCCCGTTCACATATTCCGTTGTGAAGCATTTTGAAAAGTTTGACCGCACCCTGCTTCGGAGGTTGCCTACATATCCTGGGGTAAACAGGAATCAGGTTTGTGTAGTTTGGGAATGTCTAGTAGTTGAGACTACCAGGAGCTGTGATCTCATTGTTGTTGCTGCTGCTACTGCTCGCTGACCTCCTTATTACACCGTGGTAAAATAGAAGAAGCTAGCCTAAGCTATGATCTATGAGTTACAAAAGAACCTATCTATGTCTTCAAATTTACTCTTGTGTTGCCTTGAACTTGTATCTTGTATTCTTCTGATGGGATTCTTGTTGTTGCCTTGGCGATGTTTTGCCATTCCTCCGAATGATGCTTGATTGCTTCAATTTGAAATACGTGCCTCTATTCTCCAGGCGGGCTCCTGGTTGCTGATGCTTGAAGAGTATTTCCTTGTTCTCCAGGTGGGCTCCTGATTGCTGAATTTGGAAAGTATTCCCTTGTTCTCCAGGTAGGCTCCTGATTGCGACAAAACAGATAAAACAAAGAAAATTTTCTGCCCCAGTTTGATAACTGGGCGCGACTTGTGAGTTGTTACCTAAGCTATTGATACTATGGTGAGACTATAGTTTGGAAGATTGGAAGATTCACTTAGTTCACATGAAATATTTATCGGACTAAGATTTTGACTCTAGGAGAAGGTTCATCAGACTAGGTCCATTTTGTTATCTTAGGAGAAAGATTCATCAGACTAATATTTTGACTCTAGGAGAAGGTTCCTCAGACTAGGTCTATTTTGTTATCTTAGGAGAAAGATTCGTCAGAGTAAGATTTTGACTCTAGGAGAAGGTCCATCAGACTAGGTCTTCTATCTTAGGAGAAAGATTCGTCAGACTAAGATTTTGAGTCTAGGAGAAGGTTCATCAGACTAGGTCTTCTATCTTAGGAGAAAGATTCGTCAGACTAAGATTTTGACTCTAGGAGAAGGTTCCTCAGACTAGATCTATTTTGTTATCTTAGGAGAAAGATTCATCAGACTAATATTTTTACTCTAGGAGAAGGTTCCTCAGACTAGGTCTATTTTGTTATCTTAGGAGAAAGATTCGTCAGACTAAGATTTTGACTCTAGGAGAATGTTCATCAGACTAGGTCTTCTATCTTAGGAGAAAGATTCATCATACTAGGTCTTTTGTTATCTTAGGAGAAAGGTTCGTCAGACTAAGATTTTGACTCTAGGAGAAAATTCATCAGACTAGGTCTTTTGTTATCTTAGGAGAAAGGTTCATCAGACTAAGATTTTGACTCTAGGAGAAGATTCATCAGACTAGGTCTTTTGTTATCTTAGGAGAAAGGTTCATCAGACTAAGATTTTGACTATAGGAGAAGATTCATCAGACTAGGTCTATTTTGTTATCTTATGAGAAAAATTCATCAGAATAAGATTTTGACTCTAGGAGAAGATTCATCAGACTAGGTCTTTTGTTATCTTAGGAGAAAACATTCTGAAAAGTAGTGGCAAAGGTCAATGATTTGAGAAACTTCCCTTTTGTCAGCTCTCCTCTTCTTCCTTTTCTTTTTCTTTCCTTTCTTGTTCCCTTACTGTTGAACCAACTTTCTTGCACTGCTTTGTTCCTGTTTCAAACAACGAAAACTTGTGAGTTTAAAATGTTGTGGTTGGTTTGTGGCCTTGAACTTTGAGGGTTGTCCGATATCTTCCATTTGTTGTATTGCATGAACTGTCATCTCCCCAATCCTTATGTCTCATATGAATCCCGTAGAATGTCTATTGTCCCTACTTCGTGTATATGATGTTCTTTTCTTGACTTAACCACTGACTTTGGCCTTGATTTTATTTTTCCTTCACTCACCATGATAATTGATTCCCACTCGAAGATCTTGCTTGTTTATTGACCAACCACTTTCTTTGCTACCCTTGACACGGAGAATACCTCTGATCCGTTCACCAGGCACCCTCCATCTGTTGCATGGTTCCTAAATTGAGACGTATCAAACCCTTGTATTTCACACAAATCCCAAAGCATGTTGATTGTGGCCAACTCATTGTGCCTATTTTTTTCTCCCGACTTGAAACCTTTATGTGCTCACCAGATCCTGTTTTGGTCGATTGGAAAGCTGGCGGCAGATTTTGAAGTCATTTCTCACTTGTTATAACTAAACAGACTCAGGAAGAAGGAGTAAAACAAGGTGGGAGGAATAGAGTAGAGGATAACGGAAAGAGACGATTCCTAACAAGAAACCTACAGAGTAGCAACCCATCGGATGTGGATACCGACTCTAACGACCTTGACATACACCTGCAGCCTACTCTGTTTAGCAAGTCCAATGTTCGGCTCTTATTGTACCTCTTCGCCATGAAACTGGGCTTCAATTCTCCACTTGCCTGGTCTGATTCACAATCCTTATTCGACTCGTAGCGCCCGTAGGTTTTCACCATCAAGCCTCTCTCATTTTGGTCTTTTCTCTCAACTCACCATCGCCTTATGGTGCCTGTGAAGGTTTTCACCAATAAGACTCTCTCATTTTTTATTTCTCTCAGCTTTCGTCGCCTTGGGATACCCATGAGGGCTCTCATCAACAAGACTCTCTCATTCGTCATTTCCTTCATTTGGACCAGAGTGTTGCCCCTAATACGATTCACCTCTGCTCGCTTGACTTGGCATCTCTTGAAGACTGATCAGAAGGTCTTTCTTTGGACCATAACGTTGGCTTTCGGATAGGGTTAGAAAGAAAGGATATCAAAGGCTCAAAATAATTCAAACATGGGTTCAACATTTCAACTTTCGGAATCCGATTTCCCACAACAACCACAACTTCTGCCCCAGTTTCCTTCTTGGGGGCTTTTGGAATTTTATTTTGGTGTGACTGAACCCCAGAGAGAGGCTGCCTACGTACCCTTTCGGGATCAAGTCAAACGTAGTTCAGGCGACTACTTTTGTTGTTGCGATCTTTCTTCCACTTTTCTTTTCCTTTCTTTTCATTCTTTTCTTTTCCTTCTCTTTTTTTTCTTTTCTTTTCTTTTCTCTTTTCTTTTCTCTTATTTTCTTTTCTTTTTTTTCCTTTCTTTCTTTTCCTTTTCTCTTTCTGCTTTTCTTTTCTTCTGTCTTCTTTTATTTTCTTTCTTTTTCTTCTCTCTTCTTTCTTTTCACTTTCCTTTCACTATTTTTTCTCCTGTTTTCCCACTTAATTCCCCATTCGAGCTTGAGAGTCTTATTATTGATTCCGAAAGAGGGGTATGCAAGAAAATAATCGAGGCTCAAAGGGGTAACAAAGGATAAAGTGTTTGGATAGTAGAATAAAATGCCTTCGTCATTCCAATCTTCCAAAACATGCCAAGTACAAACTGAGGAGAACACACATAACACCTTTTGATTGATTCATATACTTGCCTTCTGTATTTGTCAACTGCTCAGCACCATTGGACAACAATCTCGGTACCACGAACTGTCCCTGTAGATTTAGGGTATGCCTGCCTTTGGCTTCTAACAGATGTGACGTGATGCATTTCAAAAGTATTTCTTTATGTTCTATTTGTCTCCCAGTTTCACTTCATTTGGGCTGGAAGTGATCTTAAAATGCCTTTACTCATTTCCCTTGAATGTCCTTACAGCTTCAACATTGTTTCATTGCTTCATTACTAAACTGACTTTTAAAACTAGGCTAAGAATTATGCGTGCATGTCATGTCACTAGAACCAGCGTGGAAGAATCGTAAAGGGAGAAGGGAACTAAATAAAATGACTAAAAATGGCAGGAAATAGAGAACTGCATTAGACTGATGGTGAAAGAATTTAAACAACAAACAAGCAAACTAAACTAGTTACAACCTTTGAACAAACCTAGACGGCACTAAACAAGCTATTATGACTAAACAAAGCAAAGTGAAAAGATAGAAGGGTTTGAGTCACAAGACAATGTTCGGATTACAACCCTGAGAATAACTTGGACAACAGAAATGACAACAAAATAAACCACCAAAGCTCCACTCTAGTTACTCAGGAGATGGAGCGTCTTTCCAATTACCGGACTTGACATCTTAGCCACTGGATTTCCCATCAAAATTACTGGGATCTTCATTCAACAAGTTTCCGAGAGGATTCTTATACTCCCCGTCGCTATGGATCTTCCCCACAAAATGTACACCGTCATGTGCAGGTAAAGGATTCTATGCGATGTTCTGGGTGCCACTGTCCTGGACCGCAATTATTCCTTCCTAAATCATCCTTTCTATCTCTCTTTTTAAATCCCGACAACTTTCGACATCGTGCCCCTGGGCATTGGAATGGTATTTGTACCTTTTAGAAGGGTCAAAGCTTCTTGCACACTTGTCCACCTGATTCGGAGGGATTGGTGCAATCAGGTTATAATGCTTTAGTTTCCCAAACAAGTCTGCATATGACTCTCCCAACGGGGTGAAAGTCTCCTGCTTCTGTACCCTCTCTTGCTTGAAATTCTGGCTAGCTTGCAAACCTGCTACAGGAGAATTTCTGTAGGCTCTTGGAGGTGGGTAGGTATTTTGAGTTGGGTAAGTATTTTGTGGAGTGGGTGCATGCCATGGCGCGTGGGTAGGATGTTGGGGGTATGTGTGGGCATGGTGTGCAGAGAAGTGGGGACCACGGGGTGGGTAATAGTGCTGTGGAGTTTGGGAGCAGGTTTGGGAACGGGGTCGAGGTCGATGGTAATATGGTGATGGGCCTCTGGACCAAGTTCTCGAGTCAACTACCGCCACATCTTCTTTCTTTTTCTTTCTCAGCACCCCTCCGCTCTGGATAGCCTGGATAGTTGCCTTGATTACCGAATAGCTCATGATTTTGTCAGATTTGAGCCCCTCTTCAACCATACTTCCCATTTTCACTACCTCGTTAAAATATTTTCCCACTGCTGACACCAGATGACCATATTAAGTAGGCTCCAAAGCCTGCAAAAAATAATCCACCATTTCGCCTTCCTTCATTGGAGGATCGACCCTTGCAGCCTGTTTCCTCCACCGAAATCCGTACTCTATAAAGCTTTCTCCGGGCTTCTTCTCAATTTTGGTCAATGAGAGTCGATCGGGGAAAATCTCGAGGTTGTATTGAAAGTGGTCTGCAAATGCTTGGGCCAAATCGTCCCATGTGTACCATCGGGCTTGATCTTGCTGCGTATACCATTTCAAAGCGGCACCACTAAGACTTTGACTGAAGTACACCATCAATAACTTATCCCTTCCCCTAGCGCCTCTCATTTTACTGCAAAATCCGCTCAGATAGGCTACAGGATCACCATGTCTATCATACAGGTCGAATTTTCACATTTTGAACCCTGCGGGTAACTGAACATCCAGGAATAGACACAAATCTTTATAGGACACACTGACTTGGCCTCCCAACCCTTTCATGTTCCTGAAGGACTGCTCTAGGCTTTTTACTTTGCGGATCATCTCTTCCTGCTCCGGTTTTTTAAGCGGCTTTTTAGTTTCCACCGGGAGCTCGAAGTGAGGGGTGTAGGAATATGGCTCAGGAGCTTTAAAGGTAGGCTTAGGAGGATAATACTGACGGTCGTGAGTTTGAAACAGGGGCTCACCAAAAGATCTTTGCAATGTGGCAGGTGGAGGCGCCACAAAGACAGGCGTGATTGGTGGGGAAGGGTTTTGTTTGGGTGGTGGAGCTTGGGGAGGATAGGAGGTGGTGCTATAACTCTGTTGGTATAAAGGGGAAGGTGAAGATGAATTCACAGTAGGGAGCTCCTGAGACTGAGCCAAAGGTGGGATATATGCTGGATTGGCGGGATAAACTGGCGCCGGCTGACCCTTAGCCCAGGCCTGATGCATCTCAGCCATCTGTTGTCTAAACTTATACATCTCTTCCTTCATTGCTTTGACATCTACCACTTCCAACTCTTTTGACGGGTCCATGATGCTGGTATCTGATTCCTGGCCTGCCATGTTCAGTTTGTTTTTTGACCAGATGTTGTAGGAATGGGTTGACAGGATGCCAACTGCCTTTTGTCCTCGTGTTGTAAAGAGGAGTTACCACTTTAAAACCACAAACCAACCACCTTTCTGGAATGACATGACAAAATGAAACCATCACGTTAGCGTTAGGGCATGTAACATATTGGTAACAGCTTTTGATCGGGCGCATGCGTCATCCCGACTTTTCCTTATTTCCAATTGCAAACTTTTTCTTCCTTTGTTTTTCTTCTTTTTCCTTCTTTATTTTTTCTTTCATTCTTGTCTTTGTCTTCTCTTGTTCCTACTTTTCTTCCTTTCTTGATTTTTCTTTCTTTCTTGTTTTTCCGTAATTTTTTTGTTTTTTTGCCTTTTGTGGTTATTCCTTTTTTTTTCTTTCTATTTTTTTCTTTTGGTTATGGTCGAATCCTACGTGGATTGCCTACGTATCATGACCCCGCATGAATCAGACCGAGCGTAGTTCTTGCAAATAAGTGCAAAATTGAATCAAGAAAACATTTTTTGAGAATTAACAACTGCGATTACAAAAACTACTAGACTATTTGTTTTTCTTTTTTCAAAAAGGAAAGTACAAAACAGCTTCAAAAACAAAATTACATACTCGACTAATCTAGGAGTACATCAAAGCTTCAAATCCTGGGGTCCACGGGGCATCACTCGGCATCGCCGCAGGCCTGCGCAAGACTGAGAAGGCTTCAATATCAACTGTGACTATTTAAAGAAAACTTGCGATATAATGACTTATTTTGACTTTAAAAAATGAAAAGTGGCTATCCTTCAAAAATATTTATTTTAAGAAAATAAAGACTCAGTTTTGCAAATACAGCCTTTCAGCACTTCCGAAAGGGAGATTTTAAGGTTGTGCCCGCAAACCGTTTTAAAATGACTCAGGGTAGCCGTTCTTGTAAAAACAGCCTTCCGGCGCGCTTTTGGGGACATTCGGCTTATTTTTCAACAAGAATGGCGTCACCCGACTTATTTGACGAAAAATTAAAATTTTGGTATTTTTGGCTATTTTTTGCAAAAGGGGTGGTAGGACCCGATGAGGGTTGCCTACGTATCTCACATCCGGTGAGAATCAAACTAGCGTAGTTCGGGCCGATTGGCTAACTATTGTTGACAAATCTCTTTTTGTATTTTCTTTTAATGACTAGAAAACAAGACCCTTTGGTTTTTCTTTACATGACACAAACTATATTTTTTCCTAAAAAACTCTTTGTTTTGCTTTTCACTTGGCACATAAAACAAACTATTTTTTTTTTTAGAAAAAACTATGTTTCTTTTGTTTCCTTTTCCATTGACACCAAACACTTTTCTTATTTTCTCAAAAATCCGGCAGAGTTTCGGCACTACTTGGACATTAGTTTTTTAACTAATTTTCTACACTATTATTTCTTTTCACTTTCCCAAATATTCAAGCCGGTCAGCATGCGAGTCCGAGACAAATAAATTGTCACGACCCAAACCCGGTCGTGATGGCGCCCAGCACACTACTAGGCAAGCCCGACCATTTATATTAATAACCCCGTTAATTAAATAGATGAAGATAAATATCATTTAAAACAAGAATCTGAAATACTAATAATAATGCGAAAAATCTCACAAAATACCAACACAGCCCAACTAGAACCCGGTGTCGCGACCCTGAGCCTCTAATGACAGAATAATATCCTACTACAAAGTCTGTCTCATATTGATAATACGGAAATAAAGGATAAAGATAGAGGGGAGAATCATCGACTGCGAACGCCCTGCAGCTACCTCAAATACTCCCGGAAAGAACTCTGGATCAGCTGGAATCACTCAGCCTGAGACTGCCCTGGATCTGCACACAAGGTGCAGGGGGTAAAGTGAGTACTCCAACTCAGTGAGTAATAAACATAACTAAAGTTTGAAAGTAAGAAAACGCAGGAAATTCACAAAGTACTCTACATCTAGCAGTTCATATCTAATCCAGCGGAAAAAGTATACATCAAATAATACAGTCAAGAAATAATGCATGAAAGGATGCAACACATATAACGGTACACTCCAGTACCCGCTGCGGCTTGCAGCCCGCTCCACTTATTTAACGTCGAAGGCGCTCACTGGAGGTGTGTACAGACTCCGGAGGGGCTCCTACAGCCCAACCGCAATATCAGCCAGGTATTGGCATAAAACAGGCTCTCGACCTCAATATCAATATATAATAATTGCTATGGCATGTAGCCCGATCCATATCAAGGAAACATCCTCACCACTGGGTCCCCGACCCATCTCAGTCAAATAAGTCCACAGCCAATCGGGCGTGACATACTATAGGGATCTCAGCCCTCATATCCTTTTCATTTAAGGTTCATGTATAAAACACAGTTATTATATTGTTTTTAATATTTGAAAACATGACTGAGAATTTATGTTATGCACACAAGTGAGGAAAAACACATAAAGATCCCCTAAGGATTCTACAGGTCGGCACAAGGCCCCAAACACGGCAATAAGCCCAATCCACAGTGATAAAGTATGCGTCTCAATCGCCCATAAAGAATAAATCATACTCGGGATGGACCAAGTCTCAATCTCCAACAGTAACCGACCCCGCACTCACCGTAGAATGCATGTCACGCCTCAATATAGCATCACGATGTGAAAGTCCGGGGTTTCAAACCCTCAGAACAGCAATTACATCAATTACTTACCTCAAACCGGCTAAAGAACTAGTCCACCAAGCATTTCCTCTAGAATCAACCTCCTCGCGCACCAAATCTGGCCAAAACCATAGGGAATACGTTATATTAAGCTAATGGAACATAACCCAATTGAAAGAACTCGAAAAACAGCCAAAAACACTAAGTTGGCAAAACCCGAGCCCTGGTCCCACTTCTCGAAAAATTACAAAATTTACATCTCCAGAATCCTCGTCTCGCCACGCGTCCATACATATAAAATATACAAGAATCGGAGTCCATTTGGCCCCTCAAATCTTCAATTTAAACCCTCTTAGGTTTTAAGCCCTAACCTCCATTTTTACCCTTTAATTTCTTAAATTTCCGTGATTAATTCATGTTTTTATATCATAACAACATAATCCGAGTCCAAATATCCATACCTGATGAAACCCCTTTGAATCCTCTTAAAAATCGCCCAAAACCCCGCTTTGCTCGAAGTCCAAAATATTTTCTTCTTTTCCAAGTTCGTGAACACTGTTCACTATAACACGGGTCCATTTTCCGCTTCTGCGGTCCCCTGACCGCACATGCGGTCCCGCTTATGCGGCTAATTGACCGCTTATGCGGTCTAACTTAAAACCATCTGGACCGCTTATGCGATTCTAAGCACCGATAATGCGGTTTCCCCTCGACCGTTTCTGCGGTCTAAAATCCGCTTACGCGGCCCCGCTTACGCGCTCCACCTTCCGCTTATGCGGAAATCCCCTGGGCCTCTCATGATCGCTTCTGCGACTTTCCCTACCGCATCTGCGGAACCGCTTAAGCGGCTCCTTTTCCGCAGATGCGAAAATACCAGTAGCCTGAAAACTCTGACTGCAACAAAAGCCTAGAACCCCCGTTTAACCATCCGAAATCACCCCGAGGCCCTCGGGACCTCAACCAAAAGCACAAACACACCCTAAAACCTTATTCAAACTTGTTTCAATCCTCAAAACACGTCAAACAACGCTAAAACCATTAAATCACATCGGATTCAAGCCTAGTTTTCTTCAAAACTTCCACAATACGTATTCAATTAAAAACCCGACCAAACAACATCCGAATGACCTAAAAATTTGCAGACATATCCAAAATCACCTAATGAAGCTACTACAACTATCGGAATTCCATTCCGACCCACGGATCAAAATCCCACCTATCAATCGGAAATCGCAAAAAATTTCAAACTTCGCCAATTCAAGCCTAAATCTACACCGGGCCTCCAAATTCGATTCCAATCGCACTCCTAAGTCACAAATAATCCCCCGGCTAACTAAACCACCAGAATTCACATCCGAGCCCCCTAACCACATAGTCAACTTTCGGTTGACTTTTCTAAAACAAACTCTCTTCTAAGAGGCTAAGCGCCTCATTTCCAACTAAGACCAACTCAATTCCACCCGATCAACTCAAATACCGATATAGAACATAAAGCAACACAATATGGGGGAAACGGGGCGGTAACTCACGTG